>JANDJT010000002.1:23164218-23183421 GCA_024331685.1 Stegophilus panzeri | reverse complement strand
TATTATTATTATTATTATTATTATTATTATTATTACTACTACAACTATATTTATTAGGGATGTCACAGAAATATTTGCGCTCTTTCAGTTTTGGTCGCAAAAATTTGAAAAAGGCAAAGTATCTTGACCCAAAATATTAAAATGGTCTGTAACAGAGTATCAAACCGAACAGCAATAATGATCATGAGAAGCATCAACAGAGAAAATGTTCTCTAAAAGGATTACACAGAAATGTGATTTTATCTTTCTGTGGTGGTGTTGTTTTTACTGTTTCCTAAATATTACTGCAGGAAAACTTGGTTAGAGTTTTTTTGTGATTCCCGACACAGTTCCCGACTGCACAGCCGTTAATATTATTATGGCCTCCACTATTCTCCTTAAACCTGAGATGGGTGAAATGATCATTTTAATGTCTTGTTAAGCTAACGATTCTGGATGATTAAATCATTTATCAGGATGTTTTAAAATGGAAAATCATTTTAACATCAATACACAATGCACAAGCCTCGTAGTTACACACAAACAAATATATACATGTCTTAAAAAAAACTAATCTATGATTCAATTTGTGTGTGTGTGTGTGTGTGTGTGTGTGTACACTTACCACAACCCCAAACTGTTCAGGTTCAGACAGACTGGCATACTCATGTTTATACTTGGCCAATGCAGTCAGATGTTCCTGCTCAGGAAGGTGCTTCACCAGATTCTAATGCAAAGACACAGATTCAGAGAAAGACAGAGTAAGGCAAGAAGACAGACGTAATATCAGCCAAACAACATGCCAAAATCTTTATTTACTGACGTACTCGGCACTACACCCTGCCCTCACAAACTCCAAATCCAGCAGTGAGCCACCAAACACTAATCTCTTTTAATAGAACCTTTCCTTCAACCTTCTCTTTTACCCCTACATTACAAATGCAGCCCATGCTCCTCCCAACGTGTGTGCATTTGCCAAAGTAATTCCACTCATTCCCCTTCACCCGCCCTCCACTAAGTTCATTAAAGAGCAGATAAATGGTTTATCATTATGCAGTCCACTCTCATTTAACGAAAATAATCCCCACCGAATGAAATATATCAATATCCCCACAATAATCTGTCATCTAATGCAAAGGAAATCCATATCTCCTGGCTGCTAATGTTGATAGCCACAATATAAATCCACATTTAATAACCAGGCCATCGACACACGGCTCAACAGTGGGCTGTTTGTTTCATCTGTTCAAGCCACACCATGAGGCCTTACGTTCGAGTTCATCACGTCTAATATTAAAACAACGCTGAAGCAAGAGCGCGCATTACAGCTCGCTCTCAAAATGTCCATAGCACGATCCGTCAACATATCTAATCAGTCAAATCAATAGTGCTTGTTAAATGGAGAAGACTTCAGGCTCAGCGCTGGAGGCGCCGTGAGAAATATAGATAGGATGAGTGAAAGTATGTTTACAACAAAGTTGATAAAAGCAACACAGAAGCAGGGTGAAGGTGAAGATACCTAAGCCCTCAGAGCATCTCTTTACACACCTGTTCCTCTACAAGCCACTGGAGCAGAGCTGAGTGTGGTAATTACAGAACATGGGCTTGAGGGAGAAGAATACGAACACTACAAAATACAACAGTGTGGAGCACGATGAAAACATTCGCACAAACAGTGGGGACCACGCATCGTTCTTCCTGATGCTGTCCATGTCTAGGTCTCTAACAAGTGAAAGCTAACAAGGGCAATACGGAGAAATGTCAGAAAGGCATGATGGCGAGGCTGGGGTGATGTTTCTGTATTCCAGCAAACTCGACAGCACAAGCCGAATAAATGACCGCTGTCTGTTTATTTAATAGACGTGGCGATGATACTGGAACCAGGGTTGTTTCAGCGTAGCAACAAAAACCCATCCAGTCCAGACAGGTTTAAGGAATAGATTAGTCATTAATGCGGTTGAGTATTATAGCTACTCAAAGAAAATCTATTTAACAGAGGAGTAAAACCTCCACACAATACAATATGATTTCTGTTCCTAAGGCCACGAGTCGATATTGGACTATACGACTGGATCTGCCGCGATACGATTCGATTTAGTAGCCTCTGACCGATGTGAGACCACACTTTTCAGTATCTGAGATAAGCCTCCTGTTAATTCTCAAATGACATAATAAAAAATATAACTATTTTTGTACTGCACTAGTTGTTTGTCCTTTTTCAATAATCATCAATTCATAATCAGTTCTAATTACGACTGTCGACTCGATTCACTTCAGCAGTCACCTTTGACATCGACACATGGATCCAAATCTTCTGGACGTTCCGCCCCTAGTAGTCAACATGCGCTTATTCAGTTTGCTGCCAGTTGTCCCTTTTTGGCCCAATGTACTGTACGACTGCGATATTAACCTTGCATGGCACGGAATTAACCCTAAGCTCTAACATCTAACACCCAAACAGCCAGGTCGAGCAGAGCCAAAGTAAGGCATCAACACCGTGTCAGTGGAAAAGCACAACGAGCCATCTAATGCATGAATGTAGACGCTGACACAGAGTGATAAATGGTTTGGGATGGATTTATAACCATGTCACTTCTTAAATCATTAACTGTGACTAATGCATACATGCATACTAGAGGTGAAAGTATGTGTTACCTGGATCATTGGTTCTGTTAGCTGCTCCTCGTCTACCTCCACAATCATCCTCCTGATCTCCTCATAAGGCAAACGGAAGGAACCCAGGAAAATGGCTGTGTGTGTGTGTGTGTGTGTGTGTGAGAGAGAGAGAGAGAGAGAGAGAGAGAGAGAGAGAGAGAGAGAGAGTTGAGAATCTCATGAGTACACAACTGGATTACACATCAACACTTTTAAACATATAAAGTATTAACATTCAGCATTTTTCTACAATTAGTAGAGAACTATGGGAACGTCGTCAATCATGCCGATGGTTTATTTTGTCTTTAAACAGAATGTGAGCGCGTCGGGTTTATTGGTCTTTGTCTAGAATCTGGATTTATATCAAAACATTGACAACAGAGAGTAGAGTTGCATGACCTTTTCAGCACTACGACAAGGTAAACAGCTCGATTCTATAACATGAAGTACTTAATAAGCCAACACTACACTCAGTGGCCTGAGTGACAAGTGCACAGACAGAGCAAACAAGATCCGCGTCTGCGACTCGTGGACAGGACGAGCTGAGAACAGACACGGCAAATTAGAACGTTAACACCGGTATGTTATAAATCCGTCCGCTGCTAAACAGCCAACTTGGCGAGAAATCTGCCTGAGAATGAGTGCGGCCTCGACGTCTAATTCAGCAGGTTAGACGGCTAAATGTTTGGAGTTTAATTCAGGCATATGATTAAATGCTTTTCCTGTGAAGTGGTTCATGATGCGTGTGACACTGAATTCTCATGACTGCCATCTCAAATTAATCGTCTAATTTTTTTTTTCCTTCAGTGGCCTAGATCACGTTGAAGGAGCATGATAAAAATACTGATGTTCAAAACAGAGATAGGAGTAAAAACCATTATAATCTTTTATATTTTGATGTAGTTTAACAGTGCGTGCATGCTTCATGAGATGCGAGTGACTCCCTCTTCCATTTGTGCCTTTACTCATGGATTATTAAATATTAAGTTAATTAATTTGTTTTTATTTAAGAGCTTTGAATTCATTAAAAAAGAAAAAAGAAAAAAAAAAAAAAAAAAAAAAAGTACATTCTGATTTATGATCTGCATTTTTGGCCGTTCATTGACTTCAGCCTGTGTGTGTGTGTAAAGCTGGAGCTATAAACTTGGCAGCATGTGTAAAGCAAAAAAAAAGAAAAAAAAAAAAAGATTAAAATAGAGATGGTATGTTTATGCCTGAGGACCTGGTGCTGTTCTTCACATCATTTCCAAGACATTGTCCACATAACAAAGCAGCATCAGTGCAGCCTCAACCTCTCTTCACATGCAGGGGAAGCACAATGAGCTCCTCCTGCACATCTATCACTTTCTCTAACTAAAACACGAAGGAAATTCCAGTGGTGTTTGAGCCGCTCTTTATCTCCCTGTTCCGTGCACATGTATGAACTACTGCGCGCCTGATCTATTTGTAGGATCTGACAGTAGCTCAGCCTGCTCTCTGCCACACTTTAATAAAGCAGGGAGAATCGCTGGGAGGTGGGTGCTTAGTGTTTTATGACAATAGCGCTTGAGTGAGAGATTTTAAAGAGTGTGATTTGACTCGAGGTGCTCAGACTGGCTCAATTATAGCATACATTACAGGATCCAGGTCACTTCCTCTATGTAATAAAGACTCACGGAAGAGTGAGTGAATGGGGCTCTGAACTTTGGAAAAGGCATGCGTATGTGTGTCGAGACAGCAGAAAAAACATTGCCTGAGACGTGACAAACAGGTGCAAGGAGAAAGAGGAAATAAAAGAATGTGTGTGCGGAACAGACTGACATCTGGTGCTGTGTATGACTTCAGGGTCTTACATATAATTACACACAGAGTGAGAGAGAGAAAGTGAAATAGTAAAAGAAGTGTTGTGTCTTGGTCCCAGGATCTCTGCATTTATACAGGAGAATAGGAAACGGTGCCTAGAGCGGCACTTTAGTCACGGGTGGCCGACCGTATTAAGTATTAGAAACTTGATAACAGAGTGCTTCATTATACCAATCTCACTGTGAGCGCTGAATGTCTGAGGAGCGCAGCAGTCGTCATTCAACCCGCCCCTGAACCTTCCTGGACCCAAGGGCTTATGCTAGCATATGGTTGGCAGTTTGAACACACAATCCAGCAGTGTTATATGTCATAACTCTGTTTAACATGTCTGTAGCAGGTACACAATTGCTTAAAAAAACAACAACACGGTACTAAGAAAACAGTAGTGTGAATCTGATCATGCATGGATACCACAAAGGAATTATTTTGAGTTGTATTTCCCCTGGTACTGGAAAGTAAAGCATACTTTGGTAAAACATTTTCTCATGTCTGTTTATATTTCACCTAGAACAGCAGAATGGTATTCGCCAGCCCCTCGACAGGACAGCGACATTTCCTCTCGAAACCACGGCTAAAGTAAGACGCATAAGAAGCTCAACAGTGTGTGAAATGAGGCTGGAAATGCAGATGAAGTGATGAGAGAGTGTGAATATACACTATATGGCCAAAAGTATGTGTACATCTGACCGTCACACCCATAAGTGGGCCTTCCCGAACCTGTTGCCAAAGTGAGAAGCAATAAATTGTCTATTGTTCCAAAACCTCTTCCAGCATGGCAATTTGAAGTGGAAGAACTCGAGTGTCCTGACCTGAACATCACTGAACACCTTTGGGATGAACTGGACCCCTGATTGCACCCCAGATCTCTTCATCCAACATCAGTGCCTGACCTCACTAATGCTCTTATAGCTGAATGATCACACATCCCCACAGCCACGCTCCAGAATCTAGTGGAAAGCCTTCCCAGAAGAGTGGAGCTTATTATAAGAGGAAAGAAGGACTAAATCTGGAATGGGATGTTCAACAAGCACAATGGGTGTAATGGTCAGGTGTCACAAACCTTTGGCCATATATCGTATAAGGGAGGGAAAAACTCCAGGATGTGTACTTACACAGGTTCTGGGCGATCTTAGGATCCAGCACTTTCAGCTCTTTGATTCTCTTCTTAATGAATTTCTTCTCCTCGAGCTCCTCCTCATCTCGCCTGGCTGTAAACACCCATGTACGTTAGTAACGGATAAACGACTTACATTCACATACGCTTAAACACATTATCACGAGTGTACACTGGTACATGGATGTTTGTCTTGAGCAGCTACAGCGCACACTTAATGGCAATAACATTATGATGAGCGTGAGCTGGTATGCATCATTTGATAAGGTTGTTTGGTAAACACCATATATGTACGGAAAATGGGAATGAAAAAAGGAAAAAAAAAACTAAACAAACAAACAAAAAAAAAACAGTACAGTGTTTAATTACAAAGTAGGACAAAATAGCACACGCACAGATGCGGAGACAAATATAGCAACAAGGTTCTTAATGTGGAATAATGAGAGATTTGTTCTGAAACACAACACAAACCCAGCAATGTAGTTAATTGCACCACTAGTCAGTCAATCAGAGTCTGCTCAGCATAGACGCAAACAGCCAAAACAACACCGAATAATGAAAGAAAGCAGCCGCATGGGAGGCGCGGTCTACTCAATAAAGACTCATGGGGTCGACTGACATGTTGACCTCCTAGGAGTAGATGATGACATCCTGTAAACACGTGTTTCTAGGGACAAGAGTTTACTACGGCATGGGGTTGTGGCAGAGAGGTGTGTGGGGTAAGATCCTGTATTCCGTGTGTGTAGGACTAAGAAAGTGTTTGCCATGGTCACAGCGGGAGTGTAAAAGGATTGGTAATTGGCAAGACAGCCATGGAGAATGAGATGAGACTAAAAGCTGTGAGCTGAAGGAGGTCAGCATTCTCTCTCTCTCTCTCTCTCTCACACACACACACACACCTACAGAGGGGTCAGAAAATCTGAGACAACACTGAGACAAAATGAACGCTTTAAATTTCCAAAAAATTCTACATAACGGAAGGAAATATTGAATATCTCAAGTCATGATTCTGCACTATTTCTAGGTCACTATTTAAATGTACACGAATTCCGAGCATGTTAAATGTACTACAAGTCCGAGTCTTATCCCTACCATCGAAGCACACGATCAGACGATGCTCTGATGGATCTGATCTAACATGGATTGTCAGGACTTACAGAAACGTGTGGCTCAAGTGTACGCTGTCATGAAAGTAAACACTTTCATTACCTAAACACTAAGAAAGTCTGAAATCCATGTCAATGTTTCTACTTTTCACCTTTTCACTCGGGGTCTTGCTTATGATATAGTTTGCGATAATAAATGTTGCATTCAAATAGAAAAGAATGTAAAATACATGCGAAATAAATATCTGATCACACATCCCACCTGTATACACCAATCTGCACATCAAGTCTATACAAGCAAATCCACGATAGCGTCTCATTCTTCATACACACACGCAAGGAATTACAGCGCAATCCAAACTGTGGGGTTTTATCTAAACTGGCATCCAGCTTCAGTAATGTTGAAGATTTTAAACGAGATGTACATTTTTGTGTACATGTACATTTCTCTAATTTAATTATAGAAGAAAACACATCGGCACACTCGTTCCGTCAGGACCAATAAGAGAAGAGCTGGAGAATGGTGACCGGAACGAGCGGGCAGGAAACCGAATTAGTGATTTTTAGAGTAAGTTTAATTGTTTAATGTGTCCGATTAAGAGAAATGCGAGTCCCGAGAGGAAGTCGGGTAAGTGTGCGCTAATTATCGCAGCTGGCTAGTGATGGACTGAACGGCGAGGAATAAAACGCAGGGTTAATCTACGAATCTCTGTCTCGCTCCAACACAAACAGAGGAAAGGCAACCCTTCCTAAAACATACAAGCAATAAATGTGGTGGAACCAAGTCTGTGTGAGAGAGAGAGAGAGAGAGAGAGAATGACGGTAAATGAGTATGAAACTTACAGTGTGAACCTAAGCCTCGTTGCCTTGTTTATACTTCATCAGAACTGCTTCTGAAAGCTGTCCAAAAGAAACATCAGAAAGCTCGAGTTTTCGGATTCTTTAAAGACAGTAACAGGATCTCATTGTTGTCCGGTCCAAAACACTGTTGGCACTTTGAGATGAGGATGCTACTGATTTTGCCGTTTGTCTAATGTGAGAAAGATTATAGTCTAAACATTTTTTCGAGCACGAGTCGAGGATCTGGAACACCAGTATCAGTGCCAGGAGTGGGATCCTTGTATGCGGTTTGTGGTACACACTTAGACTCTGACTAAACACCATTTTGATGCCAAAAAAAAAAAATCATACAAATGTGCGAGTCCACACTTTAAACAAAACTCTTCTGCTTGTATCGACACTATGATTCATTCATACATCCATGCTCATGAACTGCTTTTTCCTGGTCAGTGGATCTAAAGCCGACCCCGGGAACACACCGTGGTTCATCTCAGGACACCGTGCACACACATTCACACACGGTCTTTCACATCAAGGGACAATGTTGAGTAGCCAATCCACCTAAGGCATGTTTTTGGAGGTGGGAGGAAACCGAAGAACCCAGAGGAAACCCACACAGACACTGGAAAGACATGACCAGAGGTCAGGATGGAACCGGAGACCCTGGAGCTGTGAAGGGGCAACACACCTCCCTTTCTATACTAAGAAGAAGCCTTTATTTGTTACAAACACATTACAAAATCTTTTTTTTGTATATGGCAACTTGTTAGGAAGTTGGGGTCAGAGTGCGGGGTCAGAGTTGCTGGGGCTTAAACCCCTGATATTCTGATCAGAAAACCAGAGCCTTAACCATTGAGCCCCCACTGCCCATGAAGGTATACCGATATCAAAGATTCACTAAGACAAATACTGCTGTGATAAATATGTTTTAGGAGGAGTGTATCGGACACAGTCAGAGCTCCTGTTGGTTTCCATCCTCCTGTCCATTCAGACGTCTTTACTGACCAGCTCAGACGCTTTGGTTTCAAAAGAGCGACTGATCTGAATCGGTGCACGACGCCCTGTCTGAAAGCCTGTTCTGATATGTAGCAGACCCCAAATCAGGCTTTGGCATCGTAAAAGACTTCACCTGACAGACGTTCCTTTCATAATCAGCCGCTGTATCCTCTTCTCATAAGCCAAATCTGCGTCAGTAGCTAGCAACAGGCTTCAAGAAGACTGCCATGCTAGCCAGATGGAAAGAATGTCTTTCTCACAGTTATGCATACATCAATCCCTTCACTGGGAATCTGAGCACCAGCTGTGTCAAAATGACCAAAATGTTCATCTCTAGTGTACACTTATCTCAAAATAGTGAAGGGCAAAAAATAAATAAATAAACAAATTGAGGCAAAGCTAATGAAATCGACTGTTGCTGAAAGTATCATCAACTCCAGCACGTTTATTTAGCTGACATTAACACAGTATGGCGGGCAAGAGCAACTGTCAATTGACTGAGCATAACATTAAAGAGTAGGATTCACGGAGCACAAAGGGGTACAGATCACTGCAAAAGTAGCACAACTCATACTCATTACACACTCACAGGGAGCAGGCAGCTCTTCCGGAGGCTCACACTCTTCAGTGGGAGGGAAAAAAAAAAAAAGAATAGAAAGAAAGACAAAGCAGAAAAAAGAGAGACTTTTATAACATTTCATTGCTGATTGTTAACTATTGTAAAAGGAGCTGTGGGGAAATGTGAATAATCTGTCAAGACGTCCTGTGGAAGCTTGGCCACGAGAAAATAAAAGCCTTAATGATCTAATTGCAATCAGCTGGCCCGATGGCAGAGCATTATTAAGAATTCATGCTCTCGGTATAACGGGAACAAATTGGCTGATTCGTGCTATATATAGCAAGCAAAAGGTACGGACCACGTCTTTATCTCTTTCACACGCGCATACACGGTCTTTTAGCTCTGATGCAACAGAGACTCAAACGAAGCTGGGCTTCTCGTTAAGCAACTCGTACAGCACTAACAGACAAGACGCAGACGTGTAAATATGAATATTTACACGGAAACTAATCAAATATTTTTAAATGATAAATGGTCCAATGTTCTTAAGCGTCCGAAGAAACGGGTTGAAAATTCAAACTGTTCAACATTTAATACAAGAACACAGCAGGGTGAGAGATCCACTGCATTATGCATTAACCCATCTCTACAACCCTTCAACCTTCTTCCCTCTACAAAGTCCTTTACTTCCACGCAGAAATGAAGAGAAACACACACTACAGCAAGCAGAATGACTATAAAGGTTCTCGGCGTGTGTGTGTGAGAGAGAGAAACTGGCGAGATTAAGATATGCAGTATTGATCTGTTCATCATGACTACCAGTAGGCTGTCAAAACTGGCCCCACACATTCATTACACACAGGCAACACACCAGCAAACACATTACAGGCACTCATTCAGGGTGCAATCATATTGACTGTGAATCCAAACCCCCACGTGACGTGCACGTTATTCTCAGCAGGAACCCGAGCTAATGCAAGAAGACGGGAGACACTTTTAAAACCATATATAAAAATACTTAACGTGTTGTAAACGGACAAATAATCAATCGATTGACTTCAACGTCAGCGCTGATGCGCTGGAGCATAAGGAGTGTGTATACGGGTCTAAAGCGAACAACTGCTGATGAATGGACGGATTCAGGGACACGTCATCAAATCAGCGAAACCCAAAACCATCAAATTACACGATACGAGCAAAGGTATGTGGACACCTCGCCGTCACGCTTTATACCAATTTAATTTGATTTGTATAGCGCATTTAACTATAGACTGTCATAAAGCAGCTTTACAGAACTCCAGGTATAACATTTCAATTGATAATTTTACCCCTAATGAGCAAACCGGAGGTGATGGTGATGAGGAAAAACCCCCTTACATGACACTCAAACCAGACTCAAACAGGAACCTCTTCTGAGTGACACAGGATACAGCGATTATAAATCATTTCTCTTCTATAACTGTGTAATATAAAGTCAAGCGGTGCTAGGTTTGTTGAAAGGAATGTCAGTATGAGCGATGGAATCATTTCTGACTTCAGTAGAATTATAACTATGTCTATTGTATCAAAGTGAAGTTATCGACTGTTCAATGATCAAGACTTGAGTTTACATTGTTTTTAGCAAGTGCATCCTTTAGGAAAACACATCCACAGCCATCTTTAGGGTAACCGTGTGGTACCATCAACAGCAATCTCATGGTGATCTTTAGGGTATCCATGCAAGCCATCCTCAGCAGCAGGGAGTGATTTTCAGGTGAAGAAGTAGCTATGAGAGCTTGTTGGACATCACATTGCAAAACCAAGGGCATTCATTTGGAGTTTTGGAGCGAGTCTGTAGGAATTGGTGCCCATTCAGTCAACAGCGCATTAGTGATGGATGAGAAGTCCTAGCTCTCAATCGATTCCAATTCATCGGAAACTCATAAATTAGGATAGGTGTCCACATAGTTTTGGCCATATAGTGTGTATCTTTAATGATTAAACTTGTGGAAAGCACAGCTAGTGAGTATTGGCAAACATAAATCAGGAGTCTGCAAACATGACTATTTTAATTTAAGCAAATGACAAGCCCAATACCTTTGTTATTTCATTAAAATTGGTATCACAGAGCTCCTCAGGAAAAAAAAACAAATCCTGAGCCATCATGCATTCCGACCACAAACTAAAGCCAAACAAATATTAAAGAGAAGTGAGACACATATCGCTCAGAGAAGGGAAGTAATTAAGCACACAATGTGGGTGGTAATTAGTAAAACATCCACTGACACACACTGCGATGCCTATCAGCTAATTAAAACTCAACCTCTAGCAAATCACTCTCTCTCTTTGGATTGCTGGGAGAACTTCTGGGCGCTGGTTGTGCGGTGTGTGCGCTTCAATATTTTTGCGCCAACGTGCCTTTTAAGGTGTTTTCTTCATCTTTTTTTTCCCCCTCTACTCCCATGAGCGAGATGTCTTTTTTAAGTGAAGATGATAAGTTTGTGGAAGGTTTGTTCAACGGAGGAAGAGCGGCCTCGGTTTTGGCGTAGGGAGGAGTTTTGCCGGAGAGCGTGTCTGTGATGACCAGGGAGTTCCTGTTGGGGTTGCGTTTGAACGCTGGTCCTGTCTATCCCGCTTGGAATATTCCTGAAGAACTAACCCGGCCTTCTGAGAATACCCGGGGTCTGAAAAGGAGAATAAGGAGGAAACGTGGGAACCGTGGTAGACTTCGACACAGATTGAAGAGGGTTCAAAGATTCACCCCGCTGCCTGGAATACTCTTAGGCTTCGCCATAAACTGGAATAATAAACAGGCCAATGTGAGTTTCATGCACGAATACAGAAATATGCACATGATGGTGTTCACCGAAACTTGGCTGGATGACTCAATTGATGATAGTAGTCAGATTGAGGGCTTTGGAGTACTTATCCAGCTGGACAGAGATGAACACACAAGAAGGAAAGAAAGTGGTGGTGGTGTGTGTTTAGATCAAGGAAAGCTGACGTAACACAGCAATAGTGCGATATAAGGTTTATAATTCAGACATTGAACTCATTGCAGTTTCTGTACGTCCTTTTTATCTTCATCATTAGCTCCCTCAACTGTTTTTTTTATTGTAGTATGTTTATATACACATCTCCACATGCTAAAGATGACGTGGCATTAGAAACACTAAAAAATACCCTGGATAAACTGGACAGTTTATCTCCAGATGCGCCTAAATTGATTTTAACCATTGTATTATGGATAAATATTTAAAGGGTTACTACCAATATGTTACATGCGCTACTCGTGCTGATAAAATTTTAGATAGATGTTATGGCCCGATTCCTGGAGCTTACAGGTCTCTGTCTTTACCTCCTCATGGTTCAGCTGATCATAATATAGCCGTCTTCTGTGTACACTCCCATTATAAAGCAAGTGAAGAGAGAAGTACAATATGGACCTGCTCTAATATTGATGTTTTAAAGGGTTGTTCTGATTGCACAGATTGGAATATGTTTTTGAATACATGTTTCTTGTTTGAATGAATAGGTGCTTACCATTTCTAATGATATCACTTTCTGTGTTGATACTGTTATTCTTACAAAAAAAAGATTTCTTTGTATCCTACTAATAAACCCTGGGTCACGAAGGAGTTAAAGAGTATACTGAATATGAAGAAGAGTATTTCTCTCGGGGACTAATGAGGAGGGGGAGAAAAAAAAAACCCAGATAAAGATAGGGAAGTTAAAAAGGCAATAAAAATTGCTAAAAGTAATTATAAAAATAAGATTGAGGGGGTGTTTATGCAAGGTGGTAACCTTCGAGCCGCCTGGACGGGAATTAAGAGTATGGCTGCAGTGAATACACTGGTATTGAATCGGTATACATTAATGGAAAACTATGACACTAATTTTATTTGATGGAATGAGTTTAATTCATTTTTTGCGCATTTTGGTACACTTGCTACAGCTGATGAGATGGTAGATTTTAAAGACACACTGAGTTCTTCTAATAATTTTAAATCGAATGCTTTAAAATATAGAGACAGTTGTAAGCCACAGCGCTTAATAAGGCCCCAGGTCCGGACGGTACTGAACAGCTTAGTGGAGTTTTCCATGTACTTTTTCAGTCTTCCTTAGATCTAGGGTTGGTACCTGATCTGTGGAATAGCTCAACTATCGTTCCAATACCTAAAAAAGCTAAGCCAGATTCTTTAATTGACTATCATCATATTGCCTTGACCTCTTTGGTCATAAAGGCTTTTGAAAAAGAGATCAAAAAGCATATGATGACAGTTACTGGTCCGGCTTTAGATCCGCTGCAGTTTGTATATCGCGCTGGAAGAGGCGTAGATGATGCAACACTGTTTTTGTTAAATACTCTATCAACATCTGGAATATAGTGGGGAGTTTGCATGGCTTTTGTTTGTGGACTTCCAGTCAGTGTTTAACACTCTGCAACCAGTTGTTTTAGGGAATCTTATTGGTGAGTTTAATTTTAATCATGGTTTAGTGTCATGGATTATGAACTTTTTAACAGATGGGTAAAAGAGGGTTAGGGTTAATGGGGTTTTATCAGACACGTTAAACACTTCTGTAGGTTCACCACAAGGCTGTGTACTTTCTCCAATCTTTTTTTTTTTATATTATACACTAATGATCGTCAGAGTTTACAAGGTAACAGTTATCTGGTAAAATAAGCAGATGATACTGCTGTTCTTTCCTTGCGTTCACATTCAGAACAGGAATATGGTCCGATTTTATCTCTTGGCCTAACCGAATGAAACTAGACTTGAAAGTCTCAAAGAGATGGTCATCAGTTATAGTAAGAAAACACTTTCACTTCAACCTGTGACAATTAATGGTGAACAGGTGAATGTAGCAGAGGAATACAAGTATTTTGCGACAATTTTTGATAACATGTTGAAGTTTGATTAAAAAATTAAATACTGATACCATTATTTTAAAAAAATCACACCAAAGACTTGTTTGTGTTGACGAAGCTTAACTCTTTTAATGTACAGGAGACCCATTCTTATGTCTTTTTATAATTCATTCGTCGAAAGTATTCTGTCTTTCTCGATCATATGTTGGTTTTCTTCATTGTCTATGAAGAACAAAAATTGTCTGTGAGGTATTGTAAACATGTGCTCAGAAATTATGGGTGTTCCTTTATGTAGTCTTACATCTTATTATGAACTGCAAGTGTTGAGGATGGCGCATAAAATAATGGGAGACAGCACACACCTTTTGCACTTTTATTTGGAGTGGATGCCACTTGGGTGGCGTTTAAGGACAATCAGGTGTTCCACAAACAGTTACACATTTACTTTTGTGCCTGAAGCAATAAGTTTATGTAATAAATACTATTAATTCTCATTTATTTTTTTCTTTCTCTATATATTGTGTATTTGTATGTATGTGAATTAAGTGTTGTTTTTATATTTATATTTATATATATATATATATATGAAGCACCATGACAGTCTGAACTATCTGCCCCATGGGGATTATAAAGGGTCTGAATTAATCTCTCTCTCTCACTGATTGGCCCCAGAGAAAATCAGGATGAATTGGTTAATCAGTCTGGTGAGTATAGGTGGGGCGGATATCATAGCTCTGCATCACAACAGAGGAGTAGCACAAAGCGGCTAATGTAAAGAACATGGCCCTACTGCAATCAGCCTACTGTATCAGTAGCACAGAGGACACACACACACACACACGAGAATCTTATAAGGTATTGTAATAGAAAGGAAGATCTGTTTACAGCCTCCCTAAACCAGGACTATGTCCTGATCTTTGTGCATTTGCTTCAGCTACTTCCAGTGTGTTTTACTGATAGCATGCAGGGACTGCAGATGAACTCTGAGTGAATTTAGTGTAGCACTATTGCTAATGTTGTTCTGTCTGTTTTCGCTTTCAAATGATAGACACATTAATATTTGAATGTATTACAATGTATCAACTGCCAAGCTTTTGCTACTTTGTGCTGGTAAAGCAAAAATAATCAGTTTTTAAGTATCAGTTACTCACTTTTTGGTGTATACGAGTACAAAATGACTTTTATATACCCATCATTAATTACAACTTCAATCAGGAAGGTACGTAGATATAAACGTACAAACAGAAAAGTATGTAAGTAAATCTCCTACATGAGGCCATTGGATGAAAATTTCACACTGGTTCTCACAAGGTTATGGGCGTGTAAGGGGTAATAAGCATGGGCAAAGTGATTTATCGATAAAACTTCCTCTAAATGCTCTTTCATTACCATCACCTCTCAGCCGCAAGGGAACAAAACAGCTCCCAGACTTGAACCCGAACATCTACCATGCATGGTCCAGTAAGAAACCCTGCCACTGTAATTATACAACAAACGGTCAATTAATTACCCAGAAGAGCAAAAAGTGGCACACTCCTGATTTTGAAAAAGCTCCACTTTATACAGTTTTCGGTCTCGCTCTCCCTAGATGATACATCTGTAGATGCCCAGGCTGTCAGAGCACTACTAAAGGGAATGGAAGATGAAATAAACATTGATTGAAAGAGAATGACTGATGGGCTACATAACAGGCCGGCAGCGGGACTGCCTCTAGTCTTTCAACAGCATGATCAAGAGACATTTAATCACACCACAACATTAGCACGACTTAAACATTGACGAGGAAATAAAACACTCGGATGACATATGCTACAGCCGTATCTTCTAGCCTGCAAATGCAGGAGAAGAACATTAAAAATGAAAATATATATATATATATATAAGCATTTTGGTTAAAAAAAAAAAGAAGAAAAAAAAAGGGATTTTATAAACACCAATCAGCCATAACATTAAAACCGGTGACAGGTGAAATGAATAACATTGATTACCTCGTCATATGTCTGTCAAGGGGTAGGATATATTAGGCAGCAAGTGAACAGTCAGTTATCGAAGTTGCGGTGTTGGAAGCAGGAAAAATGGGCAAGCATAAAGATTTTGGCAAGGATTCGTGAGTGATTTTGGCAAGGGACAAATTGTGATGGTTAGATGATTGGATCAGAGTTTCTCCAAAACAGCAGGTGGTGTGGGGTGTTCCTGGTATGCAGTGGTTGGTACCTACCAAAAGTAGTCCAAGGAAGGACAACTGGTGAACTGGTCACAGGGTCATGGGCGCCCAAGGCTTATTGACGCGCGTGGAGAGCGAAGGCACAAATTGGTGAAAAAGTTCATGCTGCTTATGACAGAAAGATGTCAGAACACACAGTGCATTACAGCACACTGTGTATGGAGCTGTGTAGCTGCAGACCGGTCAGAGTGTCCACACTGACCCCTGTACACCACCGAAAACACCTACAATGGGGACGTAAGCATCAGAACTGGACCATGGAGCAATGAAAGAAGGTGGCCTGGTCTGATGAATCACGCTTTATTTTACATCATGTGGACGGCCGGGTGTGCGTGTGTGTGTGTCGTTACCTGGGGAAGAGACGAACACCAGGATGCACTATAGTAAGAAGGCAAGCCGGCTGAGGCAGTCTGATTCTCTGGACAACGTTCTGCTGGGAAACCTTGAGTCCTGGCATTCATGCGGATGTTACTTTAACACGTACCACCGACCCAAACACTGCTGCAGACCAAATACACTCGTCCTAACTGCAGTGGCGTCTTTCAGCACGATAATCTGCCCTGCCACACTGAACAAATGGTTCAGGAACGGTTTGAGCAACACGACAGAGTGTTCGAGGCGTTGACTCGGCCTCCAAATTCCTCAAACCTCAATCCGATCAGGGATCTGCGGGACGTTCTGGACAAACAAGTCCGATCCATGGAGGTCCCGTTTCACAACGTACAGCACTTAAACGATCTGCTGTGAACGTCTTGGTGCAAGACGCCACAGAGCAAGGGGGACACAATATTAGGCAGGTGGGGTTAAGGGTTAATGTTATGGCTGATCAGTATATATAATATATAAAATACATTAGAAGTTAAACAATATTCATCTCAAGCATTTATATTATATTTGCATACAATTTACACTGACGCCTTTACAGCCTGGAGTAGTTAGTAGTTTAGTGCTTTTCCCCCCATTTCGAGGCGTCTGAATGAGTTTATTCAGTTTTGACTTCGCTGACGTGTGTGTGTTTGTGTGTGTGTGTGTGTGTGTAAAGGGGAAACGCTGCACTCAAGTCAAGTGGCTAAGCTAAAGCGCGGCTAAAGCTCTGACACAACATAACGGATCCAGATGGCGGTGAAGCAGTAAAACACCGCTGTTCATTAACAAGCTTCCGGCTCTAGAGGGATAAAAAAAAATGTTTATAAAATGAAGCCGTGATGAAGTGAGGAACAAAGCGGCAGTTAAAATGCAGTCTGACAGCTCGGGTGTGAGGGTCAGACAGACGGTTTAATCCTGCTACACCCCAATCAGAGAGCTAGCTATAAAGACCCGGAAGTCAGATTAGACTTTTAGAGGTCTGACTCCTAGTTTGTTTTTAAATGGAGAGGAAATCCTGACCAGGCTAGCTTTAACGGCTAACACGAGCTAAATCAATACAGCAGTACACAGGGGTAATGAACGAGGCACGGTGCGTGTGTGTCGGTGTTTATAACCCGCTTAAACTGAGCTCGAGACACCGGTGAGAAACATGCATCAAGCCCCATTAACTGAATAATAATAATAATAATAAAAATAATAGTGTCTCTCTGACTCGCACACGCACGCGCGCGCACGCACACACACACACACATTGGTCCCTAACACTGTGCGCGTGTGTATGAGTGTATGAGTGTGTGTGTGTGTGTGTGTGTGTGTGAGAGAGAGAGATTAAAGCACGTACCCAGCACCACCTGGAGTGAAGATCACCTTAAAGCCATGATGAAGCGCGTTGTTGTTCTAGGAGAAACTACCACACACACACGCGCGCGTGCGCGCGCACCGAGTTGTATTGTCCGGTAAACAGTGTATGTGTATGCTGGATGTTGACAGCGCACGCGAGACCGAGAAGTATGGCTTTGACTGCCCTAAACTGGCTTCGCGAGCCCTGTTCAGGAAGTGACGCACGGGAAATGAGCTCATACCCAACCGCATGGAGTGGGAGCGCGTGTAATGCCTTGGTGTCTTCTGTCGTGGTGAAGTAGTTTTATAATTACACTACACATGGATACATTAAAAAAGAAAACATTTTCTATACATTCTGGCCCAAAAGTATGTGGACAGCTGACCATCCCACCCACGTGTGCTTGTTGAGCATCGTACCCCGTTATAATATCCTCCAGTCTTCTGGGAAGGCTTTCCACTGGATACTGGAGTGGGGATTTGTGCTCAATAAGCTACAAGAGCGCTAGTGAGATCAGGTACTGATGTTGGGTGATGAGGAGGTCTGGGGTGCAAGTCGGCGTTCCAGTCCGTCCCAAAGGTATTCATGGGGTTCCACTCCGATGTTGGCAAGCGATGGCTTCCCGGAGCTCGCTTTGTGCACGTCAGCACAAAGGCATGTCAGAGGTTTAAGCCTCTTAGTTCCAGTTAAAGAAAACTGTAAATGTACACCATACAAAGACACCCTACACAATTGCGTGCTTCAACATTTTTGTGGCAACAGATTGGGGAAGAACCACATACAGTTGCATCTCAACAAATTAGAATATCGTGGAAAAGTTTTTGAAATATTGAAATAGTGAAATATTTCAAGCCTTTTTTTTTTTTTTTTTTTGCTTCAATCTTGATGATTTCATTTATAATACAGGAATGTCGACCTGAGAAGAGGTCTAATCAGCTAATAAACTCAAAACACTTGCAAATGTTTCCTGAGGCTTTAATCTCTCTGTCTGGTTCAGTAAACACAACCACAATCATGGGGAAGACGAAAGTAAATTTTGCATTTCATTTGGAAATCAAGGTCCCAGAGTCTGGAGGAGGAGTGGAGAGGAACAGAATCCAAGCTGCTTGAAGTCCAGTGTGAAGTTTCCACAATCAGTGATGATTTGGGGAGCCATGTCATCTGCTGGTGTCGGTCCACTGTGTTTTCTCAAGTCGAGAGTCAATGCATCATCTACCAGGAGATTTTAGAGAACTTCATCCTTCTGTCTGCTGGCGAGCTTTATGGAGATGCTGATTTCCTTTTCCAGCAGGACTCTGCACCTGCCCACAGTGCCAAAACTTCTAGTAACT
>JANDJT010000002.1:23138582-23149564 GCA_024331685.1 Stegophilus panzeri | reverse complement strand
CCACACGACGTTAATAGTGTGATTAAGGTGTTTACATGTCTGTAATACACGTCGATAATGCGACTAAAACAGGAATATTCCACACGTCTTAATTCCATTTGTGTTTACTTCGAGTATGACTTTAATCGGATTAAGGTAATAAAAAAATCGCTGTTTACATGTTAGCTTCTTAATCAGAGTATCATCTTAATCGGGTTAATATCAGATTATTGTTGTCCATGTAAACGTACTGACACAAAGCACTGTTGCAGTTTGTGTAGAATACATATGGATTAGAGGAATACGTACATTTTTGGTTTGTGTGTGCAAACGATAGTACTTGTTCATGGAGACAAACAAAGCAAATAAAGACGATACAAACAGAGACACAGAGACTAACCAATACACATTCACACTTTTTTACTGTAGGTATATATGGATACAGTTGCTTCAGAGACAGGACCAGTTCAAAAAAAGATATGTACACCAGGTCGGTGTGGTGTATGTGAACAAAAGGCTGACAGACATGCAGAGCAAACCATTCCCAGATTGGAGGACAATCTGGCACATTTTGCGTGTAGCTCAAAGTCACTGGCACAGCAATTGGCACAAGGCATGTAGATCAACAGAAAGCATCAAGAGCGTTGATATGCCCATCATTACTATAACTGCCTACATGAGGCAACATTTTAAGTTCCATGCATTCCCCACTACTTGTATCTCGCTACAGAGGCTTTCTGATCTGTGTGTGTGTGTGCACAATTTTTTGTGCTCCAGTCCTAACAATTGTTTGTCCGTGTCAAACTGTGCCCCTTGCTGATCCCTTTGCAAACTCCTTTTTATAACCGCGTGAGTGGCACTCATGTAAACAGATGGTTTTTCAGCACACTTCTATCCATTCAAGACAAGCTACACAGACTTTTCTAACAAGGCATGCCCTGCCAGTTTGAATTAATGCATCTGCTCGCACAATTTCTCTCCCGCCCAGCCTTCTGTCATTGTCTTTCTGTAAGGGCACGCTGAGTTAGTTATTGCAAAATGAAAAGCTGCAATGCATTCATTTCATTGGGTTTTAATTAGAAACACAACTTCCTGTCTCTCCCAGTAACTCTACTGGACTTGACAGTTGTTAATATTTAATATGAGACAAATTTTAAAACAGAAACTAATTAAATGAGGAAAAGTAAGATCTCTAATTATGCCAAGATACAGCTGGCAATTTGGTCTTTAGCAAAGACTGACCAAATGCTTCAGGATCTTCTCTCCATCTTCTTAAACAGTAAAAAAAAATCTCATTTTAGTGAACTAATTGTCTTCTGTTGATTTTGATCTACTGCAAAATGAGAAAATTATCTGCCCAGGCCTGCAGTTAGGTGGAGATCAACAGTATTCTCAGCACGCTGTGGTAACCTTTCATTTACAATTCCCACCATTCAAAGGGCACAAAGGTTTCCAAGGTTTTAGTGTTAAGGCAGCGATGAGGATTGCATTGCAAGAAGAAACGAGTATTCTCACAGGTCATACAGTGGAAGGAGTCAGGGGGTCTCATTTGGCATATCAGACCATTAGGTTAAAGCTGTTGAGCGTATTTCATGTTCATACATAATGGAAGAATGTGAACTTTGGAAAGCATTCAGATCCCCTCAGTTTTTGCACAATTTAGTGTGGTATAGGTTTAAAATGGATTAAATTTAAAATGGATTAAATTGACTGTTTTGGCTATCAATCTATACACAATAACACAATGACCAAGCGAAAGATTAAATCTGTTTGAGCAAATTTATTAAAAACCAAAAAATTAAATCTCTAATTTACATAAGTATTCAGACCCTTTAATCGGTACTGGCAGCAATTATGGTTTTGAACGTTTTGGGTAGGTTCCTACAAGCTTTGCATACCTGGATTCTCCACATGGTCTAAGGAGTTCAATTCTGGTCTTTATCTCGTCCACTCAAAGCCATTCAGAGGCTTCTCCCCAATCCATTCCAACATTGTCTTGGTTGCACGCTTGCAGTCGATGTTGTGCCGAAAGGTGAACCTACGGCCCAGTATGAGGTTGTGTGATGCTGCCATCACCATGCTTCAATGTGGGAATGGTATTAGCCAGCTGACGAGCTGTACCTAGTTTTTGTGCATGTAGATGTAGTGCACAGAGTTCAACCTAAAACGATACATTTTTTTTTTTATAGAGTATATTTTTCCTCATGCTCTCAGAGGCTTTTAAGTGCCTGCCACATGCTTCCAGCAGGTTCTCACATCTCTCTGGAAGACTTCTGATGCACTGTTAGAGAAGCAATAGGGTTTATGGCCATTCAAACCTGATTACTGAGATTGGTCAGATGGCCAAAGGTCTAGGAAGTAGCCTGGTGGTACCAAACTTCTTCCATTTCACGATCATGGGGCCCAGTGGGCTCCGGGAACGTTCAAAGCTTTGGCAACTGGTTTTACACCCTTGCCCAGACGTGTGCATGCCATTCTAAAACATATCCAATAAAATTTAATTTGTTGGACACACTTGGACTCCAGAGCAGTTCTACAGACAATTCAAACGAATCAAAGGAAACAAAATGGACCAGCGCTCAGAGTCTGGAATCTAGAGTCTGAATATGGTTTATATGGCATATGTTAAATGGGCAGTGGTAGCTTAGTGGTTAAGATGTTGAACGATGTTGGAAGGTCATGAATTCAAATCCCAGCACCGACAACTGCCACTGCTGGGGCCCTTTGGCAAGGCCCTTAAGCCACTTGTACACTTCGTCTTTTTACGCATACGCTAGCGTATGCACACAGTCTCACGCATAGATTTTCAAAGTATACTCCATTTGACATGTACGTGTAACACAGGCGGTCGACGCATGCGCATTACGACAACTTGCACTACCCCTCCTGGCCTACAAGAGTCAGTACAGAGCGATAAAGCAGATATTCTGGTGTGAAGGACGACAACGAAGAAGAATCACAACAACACGAAGAACAATGCTTGGGCAATCTCTCGCCACGATTAGCACCCTTATACATATCCTTATAGTCGTTGAGGATAGAATTATACACATGCAGGTACATTCTATCCGCCCCTCGTTCCCGTCCCTTCCGTTTTTTCTTCAACTAGCTTGAGAATGAATGGCCCTGGGTCATTGTCGCCACCTTGTGGAAGAACTAAATAGTGCAAAAGAATTAAATGTGCATGTGCGACCAGTGCGTACAAAGTGCACGAGATTAGAAAAAAAATCGGGGGCTCGCAAACGGTACGCATGTACTCTGCTGATGACGAAATTTGCGTCACGCCTACTGTACGCTGTTTCTAGCGTACGTGTAAAAAGTGAAGCATATTTACAGATGAAACCCTCAATTGCTCAGTTGAATTAGATGAATGTAAGTCACTCTGGATAAGTGCGTCTGCCAAATGCCATAAACGTAAATAAAGCTTAGGCTTGTGAGACTGTGTATAAAATGCCATCGTCCTATTGTGCCCCCGAACTATCACAGATTAAATTTTGGGGGGGCAGAAAAGCTCGTTATAAAATGTAAATAAAATCAGCTAAACTACACGTGCATGTGCTCTGTAGTGAACAGCAGAGGAGATACTTATTTTATTCATGTATAGTGACATCTCCCTGATGAACAACAGGTTGTGTCATTTTATTTATTTATTTTTTCCCCATTTAAATCTTCGTTCTTGTTTTGCAAGCGGTCATTCACTGCTTTATCTGCTCGGCAGCATGGACAAGGGATGCGAAGACGCATCCGAGAAAGATGTTCTGTAGACAACACAGCTTATTAAAGGTTCGCATAGGATACAAAATAGGAGAAAAGGAAGCCTATTACAAGATACAGCACAATGTGTTGGTCGATCTTCAAGCTGCAGACACCACGTTTCCCAACAGACATTTAAATCATCTGACTCGACAGACATCAGGATAGTTATAATCTATCTACCCTCAATCTCCCCAAGCACAATGTACAGGAATTATCAAAAATGTGAATTTAATTCATTTGAAATGAAATCTGTAATACAAAAAAAAAAAAAAAGTGTGCAAAAAGTGAAGGGGTGTGAATACTTTCTAAAGCAAAGGTAAAGTCAGGGGGAATTCAACTCGGGGATAATTCAGGGGCATTTTATGAAGTGTATGTTTGTTTTTAATGTACGTGACTTAGCAAAAAAGAGAATGAGGGGGGAAAAAAAATACAAAAAAAATACAAAAAAAAAAAAAAAAAAAAGACATGCGTCTTAATTTAGATCAACGCCGGTCCTTTGACATTTAAAGACAAGCCTACAGAGTTAGTCAGCGTCCTCCTCGTAAATGCAACTGGTACATACTTACCCGCTGGGTAAGACAAAAGGAGTGAGCGTACTCTAAAACTGAGATCAGGAAGCAGAATGCTTCGCCAAATTAGCTCTATGAGCGATCACATCTGTGTGTGTCTCTGTTCGTCTGTGCTTAAAAAGAAAAGGAAGACTCAAAAAGTGGAGAGACAGGCAGAGGACAGAGAAGGAGAAGAAGTAGGCAGACTGACCTTTTGGTTCTGTTCCAGAAAGCAGACAACAGGTGCGTACAGCAACAGCACGAGAACAAGAGGGAGAGATGAGAGACAGTGTGTTAGTTGGTTAGTTGCAGGTAGCCATATGGACAATCATGCATAATAGTGAAATGAAGACGCTCCATGCTGTGTGCTAAGTGAGTTAGCCAGTGGACTGTCTGCAGCCTGAGATCTAGTTAAAACACCATTAAAAGCCTTAATCGACTATGCAAATAAATACAGCAGATTCACAAACTGTGTCTCAATCTGTGTCGTCCATGCACCTGTTGCATACATGAAAAATATATACAGCTTCTCAGGTGCAAAGAAAACATGGCACAATAGTGTAGGTCATGCAAGAAAATTGGTCAGGAGTGCGCGGTACTTCTCGGTATGGATAAGTCTGAAAAAGCAAATACGCAATGTGTTTTCACAGCCTGTAAATGCTATACGTATTATAGTATTAAATAAAACATTTTCTTTCAGTAAACAGGGGTCAAGTTTGCTGTTTTCAGACAACATGGAGGACAAGGAATCTCATCTGAATCACGAATGCTGCCTGCAGTGTCCCTGCGTCCGGGAGGGTCTTTTATATAAAAAAAATAAATAAATAAAAATCGTCCTCGTTCTTAGGCAGGATTGTTGCTATACAATTCCTTTACTCTTGGGGGCAATTGCTTAGGAATGACAAATCGGCTAAACAAATAGGGCCTACCCGAATGCTGCACAGAGGAGTGATCATCGGTTTTCCTATGCCTTTTGTTCTCTCACCACATGGTGCATGTGCGCCCCACGCAAAAAAAAACACAGACACACACACTCAAACCACCCCTTCACCTCACCCTCATGTCTGTATGCTCCTGCCTATATCTTTCTTCTCATTTCTTCTCCTGATTTTCAAGGAGCTCTCAACGGGAGACAATTTCACCACTCACATCACCCCCTGGTGGAGTCATTCATTCAGATATTGATTTAAAGCATCCCAGGTACCACTAAAAATAAAACCACAGATCAGTGGTCCCACAAATCAATTTGGAGATGAGGGAAAAAAACAAAAAAAAACCAAACACATTTAACAGACAAGTGGTGACGTGGTACAGTAAGAATAGGATAGATTTTTCTTTTTTTTTTTTTTTTTTTTTTTTTTTTAAATGTAGGCATCTGATAAAGTTTAGTTGAAGGACAAAAGAGAGGAAAAAAATAGTCGTACGAGCATGTCTGCTATATCTACATGGAAAATGTGAGTCAGTCAGAAATAAAAGCATGCACACGGCAGGCACATAGCAACAAGGTTGACTGGTATATAAATGGAGAAACTACAAGTAGATAGACTAAGCACACATTATCCAATCAAATTCAAAATCTACAAAAAATAAACAAATAATACCAGGCAACAGAACCATAAGTTTAGTGTTCTTGGATCGAGCGTTTCTGTTTACCACGTCTGACATTCAGAGGAAACACAGCATGAACCTAGGAGAGTATTACGGACTTAGAAAGCAGAAATCATGAACGCAGTTGCCGATCTGCCTTTAAGTGTTTATAGGTAATTGTTTCCCCACATCTTTCTTAATGTGATTTAATGCATTGCTCAAACTTACTACTTTCATTGTCAAACTATTGCTAGATTTTATCTCCCATTTAATATGACGACCCGAAGTCACTGCAGAGCACCATGTAGATACCCACATGTACACACACTGCCTTCATTATTAAGGAGTCAAACACTGAAGGTGACCCTGTCCAGGGTGTACCCCGCCTTGTGCCCGATGCTCCCTGGGATAGGCTCCATGTTTCCCCGTGACCCTGAAAAGGATAAAGTGGTATAGAAGATGGATGGATGGATGGACATTGAAGGTGCGTAGGCACCCTGTTGTTATTCTACCTTTTCTTCTTCTTCTGGCTAGTGTTTCTATGGCAGCCCATAGAACCATCTGGTAAAAACGCTGTGAAATTTGGCAGCCTGATTGCAGAGGGTCTAAGGAACATTCTGACCAAATGTGTCCCGAGCGCTGCCAACGCTCTAGAGCCACCATCAGGTCAAATCTGGGCCGAATTTGGAAGTATGTTTATGGTCATGACTTTTGAACCGTGTATCAAAATGTAAAAGCCGGACATCCCTGGATTCCCTCGGTCATCAATTTCCACCTAAGTAGATTTGCTGCCATCTTGGATTTTGTCAAAAACAGGTTTTTTTTAGCAACTCCTCCTATTGTGCTTTGGCAAACATCATCTTCAGAGTCTCACAAAATTTATCAAAAGAACGTTGAACACTCCGGACGGTTTGCCTGCAATGGGCCAATGAATCTGACAGCAAAGCCACCAAACAGGACGTCAGGCTGTATCTCAGCAATGACTTTGCGCACTGACACAAAACCTGGTAGGCATATTCAGGACCGTGACACGAGGCTATGCAAAAAAATTCATGACAGCATCACCTACAGGTCAAAAGTTACAATAAAGTGACATTTTTGCTACTCCCTCTCCAAATGTTGTCTAGTCTTCACCAAATTTGCCTCACATCATCTTCAGACCTGTCTAAACAATAAGATATAAAAGGAACTCTAATATTCAAAACCGCTCTCCCATAACGGACTGGCAAACGTGTGAAACTGCAAATTGTTCTTGATTCCCTTTGCCTATACTTATGGCTCTGCTTCCCTGTGATTGCTTATACAACAACTAGCGCATCTGTGAATGTGCGGCTCACCATGTCTGGGTGCTTGGCCCCAGAAAACGCTGCTTGCAGCTTTAATTTATCTTATTATCGTTATTGCCATGTGTTTTAGCGATAGAATAAACACACTGAGCCAAAACAAATATTTTCTGTGGGATTTACAAAAGATTTTCTTCATACTTGTGTGCTTAGGTTGGTCGCCTGTAAAGTGCAAAGCGCATTCCTGACACAGCTCATTTGCATTTAGTGACACCCACAAAACGCCATAAAAGGTAAAGTACACAGGCAGCTGGGAGCATGAAATGAACAATGAGGGTAAAATCTGAAAGACCGAAGTGGAAGCTATTTTGACTCACTTTTATACAAATAAAAATATCGAATAATATGCAATTATTCATAAGCGGGCGCTAAATCATTCATTTTTCACATTCTTTAATTAACACCAATAATATAAAACAATTGGTTTCCATGACATTTTCCCGATGGTATTTTTAGTCCCTGACCTAGTGGACCTGCAGGAGGAAGTGTTTCTGATAGAGCAATTTAACCAACAGTATATACAACAGATATAAAAGTGCAGCGATCCATTCAAATGATGATCTGAAGTTTGATCATGTCAGTGTTTGCATTAGTCAATCGTATGCATAGATTCACACACACACATGCTGTACTGAAGGATTTTCATGACTACCAAATTCCTTTAATTGCTTTACCCTTAAAAAATAAAAATAAAAACCAGCAGTCCCTCTCATTGTAGACTGTGTGGATGTGTGTGCATGTACTGGGTCAGACTGCAGAGTTAATACATACACATGTGAACAGCCAAACACACTGCCATCATTAACTACCCGACCGGAAAAACAAGGATGAGTACAGTAAGGACAAGAGCCAGGAGTGAGAATGTACGTAAGCAAAGAGGAATTAGCACTGAAACGATGAGACACAGAACTACGAATGAATGAATGAATGAATGAATGAATGAATGAATAAATAAATAAATAAATAAATAAATAAATAATGGTGCAAGTTGAGCTCTAGGCTTATTATTAGAAAAATTATTGTTTTTCATTTATGTTATGAAAAACACACGTAAATATATTTTAGCCTTAACTGATCACAAGTTGTATAGCATTTTCATCAATATGGTGTAGCCCTCACACACACACACACTTTTTTAAAATAAATAAATAAATAAATAAATAAATAAAGCAGCAGGCTACAAGGTCAAAATTGTCGGATATTCCTACATCTATAAATCTAAAGCTATATAGGTGTGTACACACACACCTTTTATCCAATTTCAAAACAGAAACGGTTCATAATTTATATCTCTGCTCAGCACTTACTCCACAAACTCATGCCTTTGGCCTCAGGATCCTCAGATCCCTGTTTCTTTTCAGTTTGAATTTATCACATGCGTGCGTGCGTGTGTGTGTGTGTGTGCGAGCATGGAGAAGGGAGGCCACTATGGGTCCTGTCACAATGATGTACTGCCCTGATTGGATCACACACTCTTGCCCATACATATCCATACATCTACATGCTGTGCTTTCAAAATTGAATGTGCTAAGGGCCTAGAGTACAATTTCCTCCTGCTGAAGCCTGGCAAACTATACCGTAGCAGCACATCCATAACACACTAACTATCTTTTCTACCCAAGAGTTCCTCAGTCTCGTATTATCTGTGTTTCATTGGAAAATTGCTTTATGAGAGATATAAGACTTAATCTCTGGAGAAATAAGCTAATGCAATGTTTCTGCTGTATGTAGGCGTAAGAGATAGCATCAGAAAAGAGCAGCGGAGAGAAATAGAAAGCGTGCCCAGAGTCCAAATAAGAGCTGCGGTTAAAGAAGGAGTAGCCCTCCCTTCGTTATCACCCTCGCCTCTCTTGTGCCCGTCTTTCATTGTTCTCTTAGTACTGTTTTTCCACCTGTCAGGTAATTACAGGAGTAGTGGGGTAGGCCACAGACTCCAGGCTGATATTAGCTGCTAACCTGGACTAATACAGAACAAAAAGAGAAGAAAACACTAACGCGCTCTTATCTATCTACAGGGAAAAGACAAGAAGAATGAAATGATATATATGGTAGAAAATCATGGTAGAAAAACCTGAGAGGTTTCTATCACAACAAACTGGGCATCTCGAAGCGATATACGTTTGAGGCTCTCAGCGGGAACGCGATGATTTTCCGGTAGGTGCAATCTTATCAGGATAGTAGCAATAATAAACAGAGCGCCTCACGATTAGCAAATGGTTTCACTCTCCGATGTGTCGAACACGAGCACAGCTAAACAGTCTCATTTACCAACAAACATCATTGTGAAAGACTTGCGTGCGACTGCGATTTCAGCAATTTTCCGCAATAAAAGCACCAAAAAAAAAAAAAAAAAAAAAAAAAACCTTGGCGAATTGTGCGGAAAATTTTGAACAAAGCCGCAGCAAAATCAAGCGTTTTTGGCCTCAACAATCACAAAAGAAATCCTCTTCAGTCTCATTAATCAACTCCAAATATTCTCCATTTACCCATGCAGAAAGCAAATGTGTGGCACATCAAATTTTCGAGTTGAGCCAAAACATTACTAATTTGAGATGGGGGAAATGGGTAGAGGCTTCGATAACTGATGATACCCGTCCACACTAACAAAATAATTGTCCATCAATTGGCTCATCTGTCGTATACATTTGAGAAAAATGAAGACAGCTCTTTGGCATATTTTTGTGTTCTTACTCCACTGTGAAAACATGGAGCGCCTACATAAAACGTGTAGCGGTTGGCATGTCTAATACATATTTATTGTGGTTTGTATTTTATTTATCTCACCCCTCTCACATGCGCCCCCCCCCCAAGCAATTTCTAGTGAGGCACGCCCCATAGTTTGAATATCTCTGTGCTATGCCAGAGCTATACTACAATGGGTCATTTTTAAATATTTAAAGCCATTCGATGCCGGCCAAGTGAACAGAAATTACAATGAGAACACTCACAAGCCATCTCTCTAACCAAAGCCCACTCCATCTGCTGTAACTACACAAGCTAATTTATAGTTCTATATGATAAAAGTTCTGCACTTATAAAGCGCCTTTTAACCTTCGCAGTTCTACAAAGTGCTTTACACTATGTCTCAATGACCCATTCTCACACACACACACACACACACACACACACACACACACACAAATGCCAGCAGACATACCATGCAAGGCACTAGCCTGCCTCTTTTTTAAGGAAAAGAGCGGAGCAGAGCAGAAAAGTGGAGACTCATATAGAAAACCTATTAAGGTATATTTATAATGATATCATTATGATAAATTATTATGGGTGGAGGGGGGGGAGACAGACAAAATTTTATTGTAGGTTGAGAAAATGTTGCACAGTCACTGCTACATTTATGAGGATAAATATCAACCCAGAAACCTATTTATTACCTAAATTTATTTCCAACTGAAAAAAAGGTTCACCTGGTTTTTCACTAGTGCTTCAGTGAGACGGATCAATACATGAAGAGCTGTATGGGGAAAATAAGTAAAAGAGAGGTCAGAAAGGTCAGCTGATTTTATCTCCTACAGGTTATGAAATATTAAGTCTGCAGCATTTGAACGGCGCCAGTACCAAGATTAACTTTTAAATAATGTTTTAACGTGTTTAATATTTCACAACCTGTGCTATTAAGGGGCAAGCTGTTCTTCCAAAGTCTCAAAGGGGGGTGTGACTGTAGAGAGACTGTGCAGGAAAGAAAAAGCGTGTGCGTATTATATATATATATATGTGTGTGTGTGTGTGTGTGAGAGAGAGTGTGTGTATACAC
>JANDJT010000002.1:23122141-23127141 GCA_024331685.1 Stegophilus panzeri | reverse complement strand
TGACAGTTACCCAAGGAAAAGCGTATTTTTAAAAAATAAATAAATTACAGCATTCTATTAAAAATAAATAAATAAATAAAATAAAATTAAAAAAGCGCTACAATAAGGTTTGGTTTAGTTTTTACGCCTAGCATGAATGAGCCAGAGTAAATCATTACGCGAATGGAAAGTTCTCACAAGGATGCTAAAACAGACCGAGTGTCGAGACGACGAGTCCGGACGAATAAAAACGGGCTGAAAGAGAACGATTCATGAAAAGATAAGAGCTAATGAGAGAAGTGTTTCAGTAATCGTAGCGTGAACAGAAACCTTGAGTGTGTTTCAGTCACTTCTGCAACGGCCAAACATTCAGAGTTTTGGAGGACATGTTAGCGGAGCTCTGAGGCAGCGAAACCACCCGCTGCACCACTGAAATCATTTCTGAAGAATCAGCTGTTTGATTTTGAAAGCGAACAGTCTGATAAGTGCATGGGATGATCCTGCTTTGTTTATTTATTTTCAAGGGGTCAAACGTTTACATTCACTTTGTTAGTATTGGGTGGCGTTGCCTTTTATTTGCTTGAACTTGAATCAAACGCCTGAGGTCGTCTTCAGCAAGCTTCTCACAATACTACGCCGGAATGTTCAGCCCATTCCTCCTGACAGAACTGGGGTAACTCAGTCAGGTTTCTGTGACTCCTTGCTCAAACACTTTTATTTTATGGGAGTCAGGTCAGGGCTTTGTTATGGCCACTCCAGTACTTTCACTTTGTTGGCTTTAAACCATTTTCAGCTTTGGAGGTCTGCTTAGGATCACTGTCCTGTTGGAAGATCCTGTTGTGACCAAGTTTAACTTCCCTCGTGATGCCGTCTATTTTCTGAAGTGCACTAGCATCTTTTCCTGCAAAACTCCCTCGCAACACGATGCTGCCACCCCCATGCTTCACAGTTAGGATGGTATTGTTTGGCTTAAAAGCTATACCCTTTTTCCTCCCTAGGTGGTGCAGATCATTCTCAACAAACACTTACATTTTTGTTTCATCTGACCAGAGAACACTCCTTAAAAAAAAAAAAAAAAAAAAAAAAACCTCAGAGAAGCCAGACTAAGGGTTTCCTCCTTGCACCTTTCAGGCCATGGCGATACCGGACTCTTTTCATGGTTGATGTACATGCTTTACTACCTGATGCCACCACTTTCTTTGTTGTTCTCTTGACATTCAGCTGAACCTTTAGGACCAAAGTTTGTTCATCCCTGGGAGTTCATTCATGCCTCCTTCGTGAACAACGCAGTGTCTGTGTGGTCCCAAGACCTTTATTTGCATGAAATTGTTTGTACAGATTGTGACAGCTTCAGTTTTTTGGAAATTGCTCCGAAGAAAGAACCGGACTTGGCGGAGCTGATTAGATTTTCCCATGGCATCGAGTGCAAAAAGGTAGACCCTTGAATATAGCCAAAGGTATACTCCTAATGACGACCTAATTATGCCATTGACCAATCAGTAGCTTCTAAAAGTAATTACATACATTTTTGGAATCTTCCAGAGTGTTCAAAGAGACAGTTAACTTGGTGTATGTAAACTTCTGACCCAGTGGAATTATAATATACTGAATTACTGAGAGTGATCTTTCGCCTAGGTGGATGTACATTTTTGACCTTAACTGTATCTAGGGCATTTTTTATGGCCATGAACAGCATCCAAAACTCTACATATAAATACGCTTAACAGGGTTATAAATGTTAGGATGGAAATTAGCTAGGCTACTTACATGCAAAACTCTGCTTACAGAAAACAGATATACATAATTTAACTCGAAATGATGTACATTTATTCAAGGCATTTTTCTGACATCAAGCAACGCACATCATTAAAAAAATAAATAAATAAATGTTATGAAACTTGTGTCAGGCAACTAAGAGTTGAGATAGATATTCAAATGAGGATCTTCTCCATTACCAGCCCTGACTGTGTGATACATACATTACAGATGTGTTATGAGTAGGAGGTTATTCGAAAAAAAAAAAAAAAAAAAAAAAAAATTTTTTGTTTTATATATAAAATAATCCTGTGCCGTTCCATATGAAGAAACATTCCTCACTCATCAACCATAATGCTGTTTAAAAACAGAGTCCTCCAGCAGAACTGGTTTATTAAAAAACAAATAGACCGGTAAACATGAAAGAGTAGATGCAGCTAAACTGTAATCTCATCGCTGCACTGAGAGAGAGGATGAAATCAGAAATAAGGAGTGAGAGGAGCAGAAAAAGACTCAGACTTCAGGATTAATCATTACAGACACTGTGAAATTGCACCATAAAGAACCACGGTTCTAAAGAAAGGCCACGGTTGAAGAGGGTGTTAAACGCGCGTGCGTTTGTGTGTGTGTGTGTGTGTGTGTGTGTGTGTGTGTGTGTGTGTGTGTGTGTATAGATTCTTTTTAAAACTGTTTAATTAAAGACTTGAACTAATCAGGATTAAATCATTTTGGAACGGAAGAGAAGAGCATCCATCCCAGTTCTCCGTAAATATCGAACTATGAGGGCTTCATGAACCCTGTGCATTGTGTCTACATCTCTAATGTTCCTCAACAGAAGCCAGAGGAGACTACAGATTGTGACATGAACTGAACGACGCACTTTTACGTGCGACATCCAGTCAGACAACTGCGCAAGACAGTCACTACTGCAAACGTGGGTGTGTGACAGTGTGTAGGAACGTAAGCATGGACTGACCGGGTCTCCGGGAGCCGAAGGTGAGAGCCAGACGGCTGAGCAGGTCCTCATCTTCATAACGGTCCTCGCTGGCGACAACCCAAAAACAGCTCTCGGTCATTTTCTGTGGATGGATCTACAACACACACACACACACACACACACACACACAAGAGAAAGGAAATGATGACCCGACATTCAACTTCATGACCACCAGCTGAGATGTTAAAGAGCTTCTACTTCACACGAAAATACAAACAAAAATGCCATTATAGAAAATTTGTGAAAAAGACAATAGTATCTAATCAAATATTCATGGTGTGCTATAGAATATCCCTCCATCATCATCTACGATGGTGGACTGTGGCCCTCGAGTGGCTCAAACATAGCAGAGTGGCCTCGGCTCAAACGACACCGAGCAGCTCCTTCAACCTCTTCTCATTCCTCCACCCATTCACTCGACTAAAAGGAGCACACATGCAAAAAAAAAAAAAAAACACACTAACTAAAAACACGAACACAAATCAGACCACGATCATAATTTAGTTGCAGACATGCATAGAAGAAACAGCAAATAAGGTAAAACCAGCGGTAGGAAGAAAATCCAGAGGTAGGATAATGAGGAACACTGATGTTAGGAAGCTGAGCGCTGAAAAAGTACCATATCATAATAACTCCTACAGTAACAATGTGACCTGTGCTATTTTAGATGAATAAAGCAGAGAGAGAGAGGGGGAAAATAAAAGCAAATGACGCACAGAGAGCGAGAGAGAGAGAGAGAAAGAGAGAAAGAGAGAGGGAGAAAATGAGGCTCACCTTGTAAACATCGCAATAATGATGTCAATCAAAATTCTTAATAATTTATTAAAAATAAAAAAAAATAAAAAAGCAGCTTCCACAGATACTAGGGTATCTGTGGTATCTGTATCTATTATACAGTATATACTGAGGAAAAAATAGAAAATAGATTAACACCTTTGTGAAGGATATTAAAAGAGAGAGAGCGAAACTATATGAAGATTTAGCCGTAGCAAAACAGATGCACTTGAATCACATCTGTGATATTTATCCTCCAAGCCCATGTCATGTCTCAGACAAGTACATCAGGATACTTGGTGATTAAGGTCATTCCTACGTTAGGAACAGTGTATAATGATTGTGCTGTGTTTTTGTGTCCGAAATGTTTCCAAGCCTAATAATAAATTATTTTTTTTTTAGAATGTGTTGGTGTTTAACAAAGTAAAACATAATGGTGATGTTTTTGTTAGGAGACATTTACACAACGCTTATGGAAGGAGTCTCGAGTGTCAGTGATGGTAACTTTGTAAAAGTCACGCCTGCTTTGCAGTGTTTCTCAGCACGGGAAAGTCTTCAGGACAGAGGAACGAGAGAGAGAATGAGTGAGAGAGCATGAGACAGAGAGAGTGAGAGAGAGAGAGAGAGAGAGAGTGATTGAGTGAGAGAGTGATTGAGCGAGCGAGAGAGAGAGAGACAGTGAGAGTGAGACGGAGAGAGAGAGTGAGACAGAGAGAGACAGTGAGAGAGAGAGCCAGAGAGTGAGACAGTGAGAGAGTGAGACAGTGAGAGTGATTGAGCGAGCAAGAGAGAGACAGCGAGAGAGAGTGAGACAGTGAGAGTGATTGAGCAAGCGAGCGAGAGAGAGAGAGACAGTGAGAGAGAGAGTGAGAGTGAGACAGTGAGAGTGATTGAGCAAGCGAGAGAGAGAGAGTGATTGAGCGAGCGAGAGTGAGAGAGAGACAGTGAGAGTGAGACAGTGAGAGTGATTGAGCAAGCGAGAGAGTGAGACAGTGAGAGTGAGACAGTGATTGCGCGAGCAAGAGAGAGTGAGAGAGACAGTGAGAGAGTGATTGAGCGAGCGAGAGAGAGAGCGAGTGAGAGACAGTGAGAGAGAGAGACAGTGAGAGAGAGAGTGAGACAGAGAGACAGAGAGAGAGTGAGACAGAGAGAGAGAGAGACTGACAGAGAGAGAGTGAGACAGTGAGAGAGAGACAGTGAGACAGTGAGAGAGAGAGAGACAGACAGAGACAGTGAGAGAGAGAGTGAGACAGTGAGAGAGAGACAGTGAGAGAGTGATTGAGCGAGCGAGAGAGAGAGAGACAGTGAGAGAGAGAGACAGTGAGAGTGATTAAGCGAGCGAGCGAGAGACAGAGAGAGAGAGTGAGACAGTGAGAGAGAGAGAGAGAGTGAGAGAGAGTGAGAGTGAGAGAGAGTGAGAGTGAGAGAGAGGGTGAGAGAGAGACAGTGAGAGACAGTGAGAGTGAGACAGAGAGACAGTGAGAGAGAGAGAGAC
>JANDJT010000002.1:23048782-23068170 GCA_024331685.1 Stegophilus panzeri | reverse complement strand
GGCCCTGGACGTCTCCATGGTCGTCTTTTGTTAGCAACAAGCTAGCCAGCTAACTGTTACGACTGATGTATATGTTCCTCTTTGAAACAGTGAACTGTATAGTCAGTGTTAGAGATCTAACAACCTAATACTGTATGTATACATGTAATAGTATGTTCACTGATCCTACGCAAACTACTTGTATACTGTATATGGCTTAACCTGGACGCAAGTAGTGCTAGTTTGTTTACTGTTGATGCTGCGAGCAGACATGTTGATTTGACATTCACTTGTTGAACTTTTTTCTTTGACCATTTTCTTTGGTTCGTCCCAGTCGATCCGACCTGTAGCCGAATGCAGCATTATTCTTGTGATGTTTTAGGTAACGGTTTATGAAATAATAACGCTACCTAATTTCTTGCAGTGTTCATGCAAAGTGTTTTCAAAGGAATTTTGCATTTTCGCTCAGACAGGGATATTTCCAAAAATGCTATTCGTGTTTGTTTGTTTTCGTTAAACTCGAGATAAAAACGTCAAAGATATCCATATACATAAGGATGGGGTTTAAAATTAAGACATGACAGTTTAAAACACTCTAAAACCTGCTTAAACTGGCGTTCAAAGATATCTCGGGTTATTAAAATACTCTTTTAATTTTGTACTGAACAGCCATGAGTCATGTTGAATGAATACATGAGCTAATGACACAATGTATGAACTAATGTTTTAGCCTCAGTGATATTTAAGAAAGAAGCACGGCATTACAAAGGAGAATCAGAGAGGTTGGATATTTGAGATTTGAGAGTTACTAGCAAATCTTTGTCTTGGATTAATATAAGAATGTTCTCATTTCTCCAAAGCTTTAGGTCAGAAATGAATAATGTGAGCACATGTATCGCTGAACTGATAGGAGACTTGTTGTCGGGGAACTGCGGTTGAATTTGCACTCACATATAATTGAATGTCATCTGCATAACAATGAAAGTTGAGACCATAATTACGGATAATTTGTCCGAGAGGTAGCGCATATATGATGAAGGACACGGCAGAGAACTCAGCCTTGGGGAAGATGCTGAGTGACAACGGCAGTGGATGATATGTTCCCTTAGCTCTGTTAGATCCTCAACTCCCTTTGTTAGAGCTTGAAACATGTAAGATGCGTGTGTTTTTAGCGAGCCAAGTGAGCAGCCTTTTCACAGAGGTGGCTGTGAGACGACATACACAATCTGAAGCTAATAAAAGCATAAGATGTGCTTAAATTAACTGATCGTAGATTACACTTCTTGTCTTTCACACATATATCAAGAGACGTTTTTTTTTTTTTTTTTTTTTTTTTAATTCCCCCAACATTTAAATCAAATACGTGACAATCTCTCTGCTGGGAGGCATAATGAGTGATGCAAGTGGGAATTTTAGTTAAAAATATGAATATGGAAATTGTCTACCTAGAGTGTTAAATTCATGGTGACAGGTCTTTAAAAAAAAAAAAAAAAAAAAAAAAGAAAAAAAGAAAGAAGAGAGGGAAAAAAGAAAAGAAAAAAAAAAACAAGGACATGGGGCTGGAGGCAGTGCAGCCTGGTAGCCTGGTGTGCCGTCCTTGGAATAATGACAACAGTGCAAATGCGATCAGGGATATGCAAATGTTAGATTAAAAGAAAGGAAAAGAAAAGAAAGGGAGAGAGAGAGAGAGAGAGGTGTAGAGGTGGCTGAACACGAGACTGCAAAGGGTCTATGGTGTGGAATGACAAGAGCAGTTGGGACTCCTCAGAGAAAGCCAAGGAGTCAAAGAGAACATCAAACAGAGGAACAGACTAAATCCTGTGAATGTGCTGACAAGGACTGGCTTGTTAAGGCAGTTCATTTAATCTGCAAATCATGTCTGCATGAGTCATACCGCTAAAAATCTTCATGAACGTAAAACGTAATAAGTATGCAGACATTTCAATTATTGCTCAATCTGTGTTTCTGATGGAATAAAAGCATTTTGAATGGCACAATAGGATTTACAGAGTCGAATCTAAAAGCTCTTGTGACCGTCTGATAATTGAAGCGGTTACTCACGTACCTAAAGGTAAGAACAATTCACTCGAAACAACTGTTCCTCCATTTTTCTTATTCAGATTTAAGTAGGAAAACATCCTCGCAGCCAGTGCGCAGATTGAGCTGTACGAGTGTGTTTATGTGCAGCAATGTCTGTAAAACATGTTATGCTGCTTTTTGTCTTAATTCTGCAGGAGAGGGTGCCAGCTGGGTGGGAACACCTGGCTGGCAGGCACTGTGTGTGGAATGTGTCCCAGGATGCCACAGGATGGCAGGAGAACTCTGAAGTGGCAATGGGCCTGTGGGTAAATAACACTCTCAATACCTGATTACACAGGATGCTGAAGGCGGACAGAGTGAGTGTGTGAGAAAGAGCGTAGCATAAAGAGAGGGTTTTAAAATCCCATGTAGTACTGTCTGTCGTCTAACGCGAGTTTATCAAAAGACTTCCTCAATGTTCTCAACTTCGTGTCACTTGATGTAGGCAAAGAATAAATAAATGCTATTTACAGCCTAGCGCTAAAGATATTCAATTAGTTTTCCACCACACCTCCACTACTTTGTTCACACTAGAGCTCGTTTTAGAACAATCAATTAAAGACTTTATTTCAGCTTCAATTCACTATATCAGAATTACAGTGGCGCAAAAGTTGACATACACCAAATTAACTCTCTCTTTAAAGTATCTGGAATATTCCAGAAAGTAATGTAATGACTATAAGAGGTTTCTGATTGGCCAACTGTCATAATTTGGAGTTAATCAGGAGTGTACCTGTGGCTGTATTTATGATCTTTCTCCTTGATACCATGAGAAAACCCAAACAACTCAGCCAAGACCTCTGGGGGAAAAAAAAAACAACAAAAAAAAAAACAAAACAAAAAAAAAAAAAAACTGTGTAACCCAGTTTCTCCTTAGGAGCAACTGAAGGTACTATGAACATCTGTAGAATCAGTTGTATGCAAATACAGAAATCTTGGGACCACCCAGACACTGCATCGATTAATTCCCATGGATGAACAAAACTTTGGTCTGAAAGGTTCAACTGAACCCCAAGACAACAATAAAGCAAGTGGTGAAGGACTTGGAGGCATCAGGTATTAATGCAGTCAACCATTAAGAGTCTTATATCTCCATGGCAGGGGATCGCCAGCCTTCTGCAGGAGTGTTCTCTGGTCAGATGAAACAAATATTGAACTGTTTGTTCATAATGATCAGCACTATGTATGGAGAAAAAAAAAACAAACAAACAAAAAAAAAAAAAAACAGTGAGGCTTCTAATCCAAAGAATATCATTACATTACATTATTTGGCAGACGCCCTTATCCAGAGCGACTTACAATTATCTCATTTATACAACCGAGCAGTTAAGGGCCTTGCTCAAGGGCCCAACAGTGACATCGTGGCAGTGCTGGGATTTGAACACACAATCTTCCGATCAGAAGTCCAACATCTTAATCGCTGAGCTACCACTTCCCAGTGGAATCCCAAATGGGGGTGGCAGTGGGGGTGTTTTTTTATGAATAGAGACTGGTGCACTTCAAAAAATAGATGGCATCATGAGGAATGAGGATTAACCGTAAATACTGAAGCGACGCCTCACAACATTAGCCAGAAAGGTAAACTTGGTCACAACAGGATCTTCCAACAGGACAGTGATCCTAAGCAGACCTCCAAAGCTGAAAATGGTTTAAAGCCAACAAAGTGAAAGTACTGGAGTGGCCATAACAAAGCCCTGACCTGACTCCCATAAAATAAAAGTGTTTGAGCAAGGAGTCACAGAAACCTGACTGAGTTACCCCAGTTCTGTCAGGAGGAATGGGCTGAACATTCAAACGATGTATTCTGTGGAAGACGACCTCAAGCTTTTGATTCCAGTACAAGGCAACGGCACCCAATACTAACAAAGTGTATGTAAACCTTTGATCAACTTAAGATACATGAGATACGCATGTTACATACATATTCAAACGTTCCAGTAGTCCTATATTATAAAACTGGAATTTTAATAAATGTCGGGTGGTTGAGGCTTGGGGATTACGTCCATTTGGGGTCATTTTCCCAAAAGGTTTGGAGAAGAAAACAATAAGGTTTTTTTGTTTTTGTTTTTTTTAAGCAAGTGAACTAACTGATCATGTGATAACCACAACAGTGTGTTAGTTCTGTAGGTCTGGGTTAAGAGAGAATGTGTTCCCCTCAAGATGCGTGTCAAACAACAAGAAGACAACTATTTAATAAGCAGTTTCTGATAAAAATTATGATCGTCTCTCCTTGTACTATTCCTTGCTTAAGAGAATAAGTGACAATTTCCTCGTTAAGTGGTTTAGCGGATACAGAAGCAGAGTCACGGTACTGCTCACGTTCGCTCTGTCTGTGGTATGAAATTAAAAACGTATTAATACTAAATCGTTCAAAATAAAATACGATTCAAATGCGTTTTTTTTTTTTTAAAAAGGACTTTGAGAAATATAATAGAAAGTAACCAGACATGGTGTTCAGTGTTTTCATTAATCTGTCCTTCTTTTTAAGGTTTGGTTTTGCATAATACAGTGATGCATACTGATGTAATCAAATGGCCGGTGTTCTCTGTGAGACACTGATGAATATATCAATTAGCCTAAATGAGACATTAATAAATCCGAGCGCACGAGGTCTAATCGAATTAAAAAAAAAACAACAACGTGGCAGACTATCTACAAAGAAAATGTCCAGAAGCTTGTTTGTGGCATATGAGCGAACCTCAGCATGTTTCTGACCGCTCAGCTCTCCAACTCAACACAATAAGAAACATGTTTACCGTCATTGATTTCCACGCAATCAATCTCATTCAAGTGTTTTGGCCGTACAAGTACATGCCAAACAGCTGGTCATCTCCGTCTCTGCTGTGTGGCTGAGAGAATCAGTTTGGGGCAGGAAGAAAAAAAAAAAAAAAGAAAAGAGAGAGAGAGAGAGAGAGAGAGAGAGAGAGAGAGAGAGAGATGCAGACTCTTCAGACTGCACCACATCAGAAGCCCCACTGGAGACCCACTTCTATCAGGTTTCTCTAACAGAGGTGGCCAAATCATTAAATGCCCCTCCAGACCTGTCTAACAGCCATGCCCAGGAACCCCCTCCTGAGTGAGATGCCCCGTTCCTCTGGAGCTTGGCTCTTATCAGCTCTGTCCATATGAAAACAGCAGAGATTGCGGTGCCTGTGATCCAAAAGCAGGCTAAATCCAGCACTGATGAGGCACAAGGGTGGACAAATGACTAGCCAGGGCAGTGAAGTACAGTCTATGATATGCACACTATTCAGACCTCTCTCATCCAATAAACAGAGGCATTAATGTTTAATGCACTTTACTGTGTTGTGATGCACCCTATTCATTCCAAAACCCAGTGTCTGCTGCACCACACCTATTAACCAACATGCAATCTGCCCGTCAGTAAAGGGTTTATTTGTTTTGTTTTGTTTTGTTTTACTCGGTCAATTAATTAGCTTGCATGGGTGATATGGATGGTCTTCAGAATGAAGAATCACTATGTCCAACCAGGAACGTATTGAAATGTCCTTAACCTTACTACATGATCAATCCTAACTAAGTTTTTGAATGACCGACAGAATCAGTATGTGATGTGGTCTGTGGGCGTATCCGAGGTGTATTCCCGCCTCACGACAGCTCGACACTGACCAGGATAACGTCGTTACTGAAGACGAATGAATGCAGACTCCACTGAAAATCTACTGCAGAAGTCTGCTATATGAAACAGGACAAGGGCTCTCGACTCATGAGCTGCACTCATACATACAGTATGTTCGTACGTCAGTGTTACACTAAACACCATGTAGAGCAGTGTCGCTCAAAACTAAAGGGCAACATGTCCGCTCTTTAATTACTAAAAAAAAAAGTCTACGCTTTTTTCTCCCTGATCAATCTAGGACTAGCTGAGAAATAAATAATCCAAACCTATGTTTCAAAGGTATACTCTGCTGTGCTGATTATTTTAGTTTAGCACTATGGTTGGGTATTAAATGAAAGGTCCACTAGATGTCCTTTTCAGAATGAGACAATGTTCCTAAATGGCTTTAAATCACTTCAGATGACTTTAAAACCAGTCCGGCCAATAGGCGATGGCTAAATTGTCCTAGGCTCACTCATGGTATTACCTTGTTGTTCATGAAAGCCTTTAGGCACTGGATGACTTTGTGCTGACTCCTCTTATCAACCTTCTCTTGGCTGTAAATTAGAGAAATAGGTATGGTCAGCAAGTAAAGAAAAAGAAAATGCACACATGTAAGAACTAAAGAGCTACACTAAACCTGCATTACTCCAATAACATCCAATAATTCTTATATTAGACTCCTTAATTAAACGAGCGCGGTTAAATTTGGGCTATCTGTTAGAGCATCAGAACTTTTACTTTTTTTTTTTTAATTCCTTAACTTTCCACCAACAAATTACATTAGGTTCACGTTGTACATTATTCACAGGCCTACTTGCTTTTAAGTTATTGAGGTTTGGATTAAACCCGTTCAATTTAAGCGACCAGTACAATAAGTATAGGAACTCAAGAATAAATAAAATACTTCTGATGATGGCTAGGTTATTTACATCACTGGAATACTAAAAATAAAAATAAACTTAAATAAATAAATAAATAAATAAATAAATAAATAAATAAATAAATAAATAAATAAATAAGTATGTAGTTTTTGAAATCGCCGCCCCTCTGCTATGCTCCACAGACCCCTGTTTAAGAACCACTATTTTCTTACTGTTTTTTGTGTAGCAGCCTCTCCAGTATGTCCAGCAGAAGTCCGAGGCCTTCATGACCAAAACTCTGCACCCAGCTGTCAACACACAACAGAGAAAAATATGATCAACACTGATAACAAGAAACAAAGAAGCATGGGTACTATATAATAATATACTACTACACTGGGGGGGGGGGGTGGGGGTAAAGACATTACTAATAAAAGATATATCTTTAATGTTTAGGAAAACTACTTTTTTTTTTTTTTTACTGCCTCATTACACTAACTATGCATCTTTGTGTAATATTTATTCTCCTCTTTCCTAGTTTCCCTTCACTAGTTTCCTGGGGCCAAATGTGATCCCTAACAAGAATACAAGCCTGGAGACTTTTTTTTTGTTGTTTTTTTTTTTTAAACTTGATACTGAATTGCAGCAAAAACGAGTGCAAACAAAGCTACACCCACAGGCAGTCCCTCTAAAAACCCACTGCATGAGTGCTGTTAGGCTGATAATGTTGACAAGCACGCCGTTTGCAATCGCTGCCCCTACTTAAGCTCCTTCAACAAGATGTTGGATTGGCTCAGAAATGAAAAACCAAGGGTTAGGGTTAGGACCACACTATATGGGCAGAAGTACATGGACAGCTAACCATCGCACCCATGTCTGGTTCTTCAACAAAGTGTTGCCACAAAGGTGAAAGCATCCAACTATATAGAAAGTCTTTGTATGCTGTAGCGTTAAGGTTTCCCTTCACTGGAACTAAAAGGCCCAAACCTGCTCCAGCATGACAATGCCCCTATGCACAAAACTCCACGGGGTTGAGCATGAACCTCAACCACACTGAAGACCTTTGAGATGAACTGGAACTCCGACTGCACCACAGACCTCCTCACCTGACCTCACTAATGCTCATCTAGCTGAATGAACACAAATCCCCACAGCCACACTCCAAAATCTAGTGGAAAGCCTTCCCAGAAGAGTGGAGGTTATTATAACAGTAAAGGGGGACGAAATCTGGAATGGGATGTTCAAAAGGCACATATGGGTCTGATGGTCAGGTGTCCACAAACTTTTGACCATATGTCTGTTCCCTCCCACCCACCCTTATGCTGAATTTCCCACTTTTCTCTGGCATCTCCAGAACTGTATTCTCAATAGAGATCATGTTTGGCCCTATGAGACTACTCCTTATCACTCTCTCATATTAGCTAGATCAAACTCGCAGGCAAAAGACAAAATCACACGAAATTCAACAAGCATTTTCAGAGTAGTGTTCGTTCGAATTTATTAACGCCGATGGATTTCTCCTTCTTCGCGCTATGGTAAGCCCTGATCTGTGAGCAATGCGTGAAATGCATTGCTAATGATTCTAATACGTTTATTTTATTGCCATTCAAACAGAATCACTCGCTCTACATCTCAATTGATTTGGCCTCTGTTGTCTTTTGGGGAAACCCCATAATTCAAACGGAACGACCAGAGAAATGTGTTGTGTTACATATTGATTAATCAAGTGCATTAACCCTAGTTTGCACATTCAGCATGTTTAGATGCATGCTCATTGTGTAGCACTGAGTAGAAAAAAGCCTTGGTAAACTGTATAGAAATGCAGATCGAGAAGCTAGAAAGCATTAGAAGGAAAGAATACAATCGCTGCATAAAAGCCAAATAGATGCAGAACCATTTGGTGATGCTGCAAACAAGAGCAATTCGTACGATCAGACAGACAAGTAAACAAATATTTGCGCCGTCTCCCGCTGACACGTATCTTTATACGTAAACACATCCGAGTGCACTAAAACAGCATGGCTGCTTTATCTGTCGCCGTCAACAGAGAATCCAGTAAGAGAAAGAACCTATTTCTGGCACCTCACTGCCATCATCTGCAGCCGTTTTTTTTGCGAATCGCCAAAAGCTTCAGGGCCCCGGGCTGTTCATCATGTCACTCATGGCACATCGGGGAGAACGGTGGTCCACACAGCCGTGCAAAATTGCCTCAGCACAAGTGAAGAAGTGCTGCAAGCATCAATAGCCAATTTTCCAAAAGCCAGTGTCAAGAGGAGTGGGTGCACTTCAGAGGCTAAATTACAGCTGAAATTGACCACAAGACGGAGACTGAAAACTAAACTGTGGGATGAAGAAGACGGAGGAGGAGGAGAAAAGGAGATGAGAGAGAAAGAGAGAGAGAGTGAGAGAGGAATAACAGGATAACACCATTTAGATGAAAACAGAAAGAGCGAGTGGGTTAATCCTCTGAGACTGTGCATCACTGGAAGGCAGGCCTGGCAGAATTGAGGAGAAGCAGGATTGATGTTTCTAGACTTTTCCAGACACACTCTCAGAATGACTGAATCATGCTGCCAGTTCAGAAGAGTGATGGTGCACAGAGCAATAACCGTGACGCTGGACTTGTTTTCTTCATATTGCAGAGGTGAGAATGCTATACTGTCCATTTTATGGGCCCGTCTCTCTGCTTCATGCACAAGGCAGAAATGTGATACCTTTATAAAAATCCAGTGTCTCAAGTTCCTTTCCACTTCTCTCTTAAAGGGCTTACAAGTCACTGCTAGTCTGAAATAGACTCCATTGTCAATCAAATAAATATCAACCATATACAGTGGCGTCTAGTGCACCGAGCACACTAGTGATTTTTTTTCCATCAGAAATTATGTCTTCAGCAACAACTTGAATAAAAGTATAATCTAAGAAAAACTGACATGAATTTCAGAACGTCCCCCTTTTGCTTTAAAGACTGCTCGCACCAGAACTGCCATGGACTCCAAACGTGTGTGCAAAACAGGGCAGTGCCATATCGTATCGGCCACGGTATACAATTCCTCCCCATGATAAGAACGTCATCCTGCGATATTGACCCTATAGTTGACGACGTGTTTTTACGTGCCGCAACGTGGGCATCTCACACGTAGAACGAGAACAAGCATGGTAGAAAACGGAGATCCGGTCTTAGACTAGGAGGAAGAATTAATCTCCAAAAACTGAGCTTCCTCCGTAATATGGAAGCGGTTCGGAAACAGATGTGGATCAAAAGGACTGCGATTTGTAAAGTGTGTCAAAATCTCGTATCAACAACGGGTGGAAACACGAATCAAATCTGTTCCCCCGCACCGACCAGGAAAGCCAGAAGTTGTGTTAGAAGTTGGAGATAGCATTCAAGTTACGTCAAACGGCAAAAAGATTGTGCTGAACGTTACTCTTTTCATATCATTTATATCTATATCGCCCAACCCTAGTGTGAAACTTGACGAGTATAACAGTATAGTATAATAATTACAGATGGCCACATACACTTGGCACCAATATGATCTGGAGAAACACCAGGACAGAATAGATGGAACCCTCCTGGACCAAGACATCTGACCTTTACCCCCCTGTCCTCTTTTCATCTCTGAAGCCATACTGGTTTCTACTAAATATATACTCATGTGAGTCAAAACAGAATGTAGCTCTATGAGCACATTTCACAAGGTCACTGGTTGATGCTGAATGCAGCAGAGATGAATTAAGGTGCTCCTGCTGAAATGCAGTGTTTGTGGTGGCCAGAGGTCCCTCTACACTGTTTAATCACACCTCACCACTGAGGGAAATGTGCGACAAATATAGAGTAAACAACCGTACACATCAAAAGCAATGTGCCCACACTGCGGTGAAAGTCATTCATTTCTCTTGCCTCTGCTCCTCTACTGATCTTAACTCGTGTGTAAATGTGAAGATTCCCAGATTAGAAAGGACGTGAGTAGCACACGAGTCCATCACGAGGGAGGAAAAGAGTGAGGCGATAAGGACCTAAGTGAGAAGCATGATGAAAAAGATAGAAGGAAGTTAAGACGGGGGGGGAGGGGGGTTTACAGAAGGGGAGGGGGGTTGGTAGGCAATGAGCCATCCAACACCATCATCATGCAGTCCTTGTACAGTTCTAATCAACAAGCTGCATGCCTCCCAGCATTTACTAATCAAATTCTAGCTTGTATGTCTTGGTGACTCCTCAAGGTAAAGCAAAAGGTGGTCTTAACCTGACTAGAATTCGTCAAAATACAGACGGGAGGAGCGGAGTTATAATTTCATCAACAGCATTCACTAGCTAAATAAAATTCCAGCACACTCTGCTACTGAAATAATAATGATGAAATGAACTGGTAATTTAGCGAAACGGGATGGTATGGTGTAGCTATTCCAATCAAAGTTAAATAAAAAACAACACTACAGCAAAGCACACACACGTTTGGATATTCCACATATCATAACACCAAATTAGTGGAATTCCTTTAGGTTTACTTCTTTATTTCCAGCGAAGTGGAATAATCAGACACTTTCACAGGAATTGAGGGAACGGTGATGGGTAATGAAATGCGAACAAGATCAATATACACTGAGGGGGGGGGGGTTTAGAAAACAGATATGGAGAGGATGCACTCAAGCTCAAAGCTGAGCATAAAAACCGAAGATTAAAAAAAATAATGATAAAAAAAAAAAAAAAAAAAAAAAAGACGGCGAACCTACTGTGACGTAAAACAGTTGAGATGAAAGTAATCCTCCAGGCGGCTCACGCGGCGAATTAGGAGAACTACTGAAGCCGAATTCATTTACAGTAGCTGATCACGGAAAATTGAAAGAGGAATGCTTAACGTCACCTGGGAACTAAACTAATGCGAGAAGCCTGCGAACCAGTAAGACCTTCTGCACTTGCACACAAGGGCTGCATAATCCAGTAAGACCTTGGGTCAACATCTAGGGTTCATACGGCTTCTTAAGGGTAAAGTCCAAGCATTGTTCCAGCACTTTCTGAGGTGGAAAGCTTTCTCAGTATCATGCAGATGAATGTTTATAGACTGTGAAATGACTGAATCGAGTTACTGTAGATATTGTGACCAAAATCTGGATTGGTTTTTAACCAGGAAATCACCTCACGTTCAAATGCATCGAGATAAAAAAAAATATAAAAAAAAAAAAAAGGCGCTAGCCAGACCAAAGTAACAATAAGCTTTATGTTTAGTGCCACCGCTCACAGCTGAACCGTTGCCTGATGACTTTCTGACTTTTTGTCATGTGTGTAAACGAGCTGCATTAAAACAACTTTTTAAGAAGAGTACAACGACTAAAGTTGTCTCCTTTCTGGAAAATTCCTATACTTGTTTCCCTCAGTGTTATAATGCACTGAATCGAACTACATTGGGTTATTACGTCAGTTACCACTTTGCAGTTAGGTTTCTAGGCAACCAAATCATGAGCCAGGACAAGTGCTTCGGAGTGATCGCTTGTAATGTGGACTAGCTGATGAATATATGATTTGTCCACCTCTGCATAGAGTATAAAATGACCTAACCCTAGTTGGATATTATTTCTGTATACTGTGTTCATACAGTCCTCTTCGAAACTATTAGAACAGCAAGGGCAAGTCATTTGTTTTTGAAAACAACAACAGCTAATGACAGAAACATTGTGAGAAAAACATTGTGAAGAAACCCCAAAAACAACAGTCAGTGACGTCATCAGCAGCCTCCACAGGGCAGGGGTGAATGGATCACAACCCACGGTTCGAAGAAGACTTCAAGAGCAGAAATATAGGGGCCAAACCACAAGATGCAGACCACTCGTCAGCAGTAAGAATCAGAAAACCAGACTGGAATTCGCAAATAAATACAGAGATGAGCCACAAAAGTTCTGGAACAGAGATTAACCTCTACTGACGTGATGGAAATGCCAAAGTGTAGAGAAAGCCCAGGCTCACTAGTCTTTATTGATGATAACTCATGATGGGAGCAGCAGAATGAATTCAGACGTCTACAGGAACATTGTCTGCCAATTTACAGAGAAATGCATCCGAATTAATCGAAACGAACTTCATCATGCAGCAAGACAACGATCCAAAACACACTGCCAACTCAAGGACTTTATCAGGGGGGAAAGAGTGGAAGGTTTTAGACTGGTCAAGTCAAGTCACCAGACCTTAACCACGTTGAGCAGCATTTCACCTCCTGAAGAAGAGACTGAAGAGAGAAACCCGACGAAACACACAACTGAAACAGGCTGTGGTGAAAGCCTGGTAAAGCATCACAAAAAAAAAAAAAAAAGTTTGGTGATCTCAATGAGAATAATCTGTTCCTATATTTATGCTCGCCTAACAATTGGGTGGTCTGACACAAAAGGTTATATGTTGCATGTTGTTTAAAACATCTAGATGTAAATACCAGGATATAAAAGCTGAAATCCCAAACTCTCATCTTATATAGCCTTCATTTCATCCCAATCCCAAAATCTTGTACCGTTCCAATACTTTTAGAGCTGACTCTATACAAGCCACACAGAACCATATACTCTATCCTGATAATAAATATTATTTTCAAGAGTCATGAAGATTTGGTTTTGTCAGTCTTAACTCACACCCTAAATCCAATACGATGATAAATATCGAGGTTGATCAAATTTATTGTGATAAAAGTTTTAGCCAGCTCTAGTTTCATGTATACTATTATTCTGGATTTTCCACATGATTTTTCTTCAATAGCACTGGGTGTGAATGGGGTCAGTAATGAGAGTCCCTGACACCGACTGCGGGTGTCACCCAACTGCTGACGGCTGAGGAATGAAGCTCATGAGTTGGAGAGAAAATTCAATTTAGTGCCCTGCTCCCTGGAAGGACGGGGCCGAGGCAGTGAGCGATATTGAGTGGGCAGGGCCTTGGCTCCTGACAAGCGCTTCATTGAAATGCATAGCTCATGAGCGAGCAGCCATATTTGCCCATCATCAGCAGGTGAAGCAGAGTGCAGGAGGGGAAAATAATCAGTTGATGCATGGTAGGGATTATGCCTGAGAAAAACCAATGGGCGCTAGCGTCACACAGACAGAGTGCCAATTCTCGTGAACGCAGCGTGACAGATCGGGGAAAAACAAGTGTGCACTGGAATCAAGCAAATCAAGCAAACGCTTTCAAGCAAAATACAGCTGACTCGAGAACTTGTCACCTGCTCATCCACGAGACGCAGACACAGGAAATTAGCCGCAATGTTCCGAACACAACCGACTTCTCATCTTCCTTTCTTTTCTTCCATGGGAGTGGATGCAGCTGGGTTGATCAGCCCATGTAAAGCAATCAGCAACAGGCCTTTTGTGCATCAGTAGGGCTGATATTAAACAGCACCTCCCTCCTCTTTTTTTTCCCCCCCTCTCTCTCTCTCTCTCTCTCTCTCTCTCTCTCTCTCTCTCTCTCAATTTCTCTCTCTTTACCACAGAGGAACACTCGATTACAAAAAGGGAACATCTGGAGACAGACCCACGCGTAGGAATAACAATATCTATCATTGCCTCAAGTGGCGGCAGAGCTGGAGCCTTAAACAAAAGGCAGCGCACTTCACCATGGGAGGCGCCAATCAAGAGAGGCGACAAAGTGTTGTGACCCACTGATCATAATCATGTTAAGTGCTACTCTGGTTCCGGAGGGGGGAAAACATGTTAAAAACAAGCACAGAGATGGTTTATTCTTCATACGCACCCCTCTGTGGGCCTCGTATTTGAGGCTCTCTCTCTCTGATGAATGAATCCTTTATTTTGCTCGTCTTTTCTTCTTTATTTTTTTCATTTAACACATTTGCTTATACACAGCTGAGGCTGGGCCACAGAATGTTTCATAACAACAAATTCTCCCGACACTATTAAAGGCAGACGTGTACCCCTTTTAGACGCAAGCAGTGGCATGTCTAAGGATTTCACGTGTGTAATTGTGAAAAATTAATTTGAAAATTAAAATGAAGGAGCACCGGTGCGAGTGTCTCACAATTAAACTCGTGCGTTAATGTACGATATCATCAAGATAAGATCTCCCTCATGCAGCTAACCTCAGATAAGAGCAATATTTTGCAGCATTTCAATGTACGCATGTACGCAAACCCCGTGAGGTGCACGACTCAAGCCTTTAATAAATCGACCCATGCGTTTGTTTTTAAGTGCCTTTTTCACCTGAGGAAACTCAGTAAAAGTATTCAAACCACACGCTCCTACAACATGTATGCTGTTGACTTTATTTAAAATCAGAAACTACCACAACAGGCAGCTGATTTTCTTTGCACGCGCAAAAGGGCGTTCCTGACACGGCTCATTTGCGTTTAGTGACGCCCACAAAACTCCATAAAAAGTCAAGTGCACAGACTGCTGGGAGCACGTGATGACCAATCAGGGTAAAGACAGAAAGGCTAGCGTGTAAGTTATTTTGACTCACCTCTACGCAAATTTAAATATTTGATCATAATATTAATAATAAGTGTGCACTAAATCTTCAGTTAGCTGGGGTGTCTGTTCATGGTTTACGGCCGTCCTCCTTTATACGGTGCCAATTCTTTTGTCATAAATAAATGGTTAGCTTTATTCGTCTTATTTTATGGGTTAGTCTATTAACGCGACAGTATATGTAGTATAGTTAGTCTTCACAACAACTATAGCATGAGTAGGTACGCATGTTTACCAAACGTCACGTGCATGTGAACTACACTGTAATTACATCCACGTAAAGTGTAAATCGTTAGTATTTTGTCTTGTGGGAGACGTGTAAATATCTTATTTAGCTTCTGAAGGGCGGTATTAAATGAAAATAAATAAGACCTTGAAACAAAACAATTCACACTGATCATCCTGTTCAAAAGTTTACACACCCCTGGCTCGTAATGTATCGCGTCGCCTTCCTGAACATCAGTGGACGTTTGCACCTTTTGTAATAGCCGTGTACGAGTCCCTCAGTTGTCTTCGGTGTGAAAAGACGGATCTCGTCATCATATAGCCGCTGTTGGAAAGGGGTCAAATATGCAGAAGATGCTGGAAATGCTAAGAATGTGCAGGACCTGGAGGATTTTTCTGAAGAACAGTTTAACTGCTCAGGACAAACAAGAGACTCATGGACAACTCTCACAAAACAAACACAGCCGTGGATCATCCAGGTAACGACACAAAGCATTAAGAATCAAGCGTGTGTAAACTTTTCAACGGGGTAATTTTTATAAATTCAGCTATTATCTTGTCTTGTGGACTATATGTAAACATATGCTGTGTGAAATAGCTTATTCAGGACAGAACTAAACAAACGACAACATGGGATTTTCATGCGCCGTATTATTTTGCTTACAGTATTAAGATTTAGCAGATTCTGCAAGGGGTGTACAAACTTTTGGGCACAACTGTACATAAAGAAAGAAAATCACCACACAGTATATGGTAAACAACTTCCCTTTAAACAGGGTGAGTGTGCAGACCATTAATCTTTCCTGCTACTGAATCTCGCAGAGACGCACAGGAGTCTACGAGCGCCGTGACGGGAGCTCCATGTTGTGCGTGTTTTCCATCGGTCTCTACAAACCCCACATGACGAGTTGATTTCAACCCATTCGTCATAAACCGAGTTCGCGACGGTGTGCAGAGGAACACAGAAGATACGAGGAAGGCGACTAAAGCAGAAATACACAAAAGTCCTAGCTCTCGTCTGCTCTTCTATCCCGTCGCTTTCTCTCATAATACTGTGTGTGTCTCTCTTCCTAGCGTCCCTCTGCCACAGCCGCTTGACTAGCATGCTAGGTTTATTCACCTGGCTGTGTGTATAGCTGTAGAGAACATGGAAGGACTGACAGGAGGTCACACTCTTAGTGGACACTGGTGTTATTGAGAGAGTGAAACATCTAGAGTCCCTCCGTTATTTTTCTAAACCTGCCACGTCGGCGAAACGTTAAAGTGTCCTTCAAAACACAGCGATACACACAAAGGCCTTCGCCGGAATGAAATACAGCCGCGTGGAGACGGGAATCAAGTGACGGTAAATATTAATGAGTTTTGGTGTAATTTATGTTTGTTATGGGAATAACACGTCAGTCACAGCGGGAAAGTGTCGTCTAAACCACGTGTGCCATCATTCACCTGTAACAGCTGGCAAGAGTACACACACTCTCTGACTCGCACACCCTCATTCTGTCTCACACTGTCTCACTCTCTGTCTCAGTCTCAGTCTCACACCCTCACTCTGTCTGTCTCACTCTGTCTCTCACACTGTGTCTCTGTCTCACACTCACTCTGTCTCTCACTCCCTCACTCTGTCTCTCACACCCTCACACCCTGTCTCACACCCTGTCTCACACTGTCTCACACCCTGTCTCACACTGTCTCACACCCTCACACTGTCACTGTCTCACTCTCTTTCTGTCCGTCTCACTCCGTCACTGTCTCACTCTCTTTCTGTCCGTCTCACTCCGTCACTGCCTCACTCCGTCACTGCCTCACTCTCTCTCACACACTGTCTGTCTCACACACTGTCTGTCTCACACACTCTCACTCTGTCTCACACACTGTCTCTCACACCCTCACTGTCTCACTCTCTGTCTCTCACACTCACTGTTTCACACACTGACTGTCTCACATTCACTCTGTCTCTCACACCCTCACGCTGTCTCTCACACCCTCACGCTGTCTCTCACACCCTCACACTGTCTCACACCGTCTCACTCTGTCTCACACCGTCTCACTCCGTCACTGCCTCACTCCGTCTCTCACACTCAATCACTGCCTCACTCTGTCTCTCACACTCTGTCTCACACACTCTCACTCTGTCTCACACACTGTCTCTCACACCCTCACTGTCTCACTCTGTCTCTCACACTCACTCTGTTTCACACACTGACTGTCTCACATTCACTCTGTCTCTCACCCTCACTCTGTCTCACACTGTCTCTCACTCTGTCACTGTCTAACTCTCCTTCACACTTACTCACACTCACTGACTCACACCCTCACTCTGTCTCACACTCTGTCTGTCTCACTGTCACGCTCACTGTCTCTGTCTCACTCTCTCACACCCTCACTCTGTCTCACACTCTGTCTGTCTCACTGTCACACTCACTGTCACTGTCTCACTCTCTGTCTCACACACTGTCTCTCACACTCACTGTCTGTCTCACTCTGTCACTGTCTCACTCCGTCTCTCACACTCACTATCACTGTCTCACTGTCTCTTACACTCTCTCACACTGTCTCTCACTCCGTGTCTCTCTCATACTCTCTCTCACTCTGCGTGTCTCTCTCACACTCACTCTGCGTGTCTCTCTCACTCACTCTGCGTGTCTCTCACCTTCACAGTCTCACTCTCACTGGGTCTCTCGCTCTGTGTCTCTCTCACACTCACTCTGGGTCTCTCTCACACTCACTCTCGTTCTACATTCTGTGTGTCTCTCAAACTCACTCTGTGGGTCTCTCACACTCACTCACTGTCTCTCTCACACTCACTCACTGTCTCTCTCACACTCACTCACTGTCTCTCTCTCACACTCACTCACTCTCTCTCTCACACTCACTCACTCACTCACTCACTCACTCTCTCATTCTGCGTGTCTCTCAAACTCACTCTGTGGGTCTCTCTCACACTGTCTCTCACACACACACACTCTCTTTCTCTCACACTCGCTGTGTGTCTCACACTCGCTCTCATTCTGCGTGTCTCTCACTCTGTCTCACACTCTCTCACTCTGTCTCTCTCACTCTCAATGTCTCTTTCACACTCTCTCTCTCTCACACTCTGTCTCTCTCTCACTCTCTCACTCTGTCTCTCTCACACTCTCTCATTCTGCGTGTCTCTCAAACTCTGTGGGTCTCTCACTCTGCCTCTCACACTCGCTGTGTGTGTCTCACACTCGCTCTCGTTCTGCGTGTCTCTCACTCTGTCTCACACTCACACTCTGTCTCACTGTCTCTCACTCTCACTCTGTGTCTCTCACTCTGCGTGTCTCTCACACTCACTCCGTGTCTCACCTTCACAGTCTCACTCTCACTGGGTCTCTCACTCTGTCCCTCGCTCTGTGTCTCTCTCACACTCACTCTGTGGGTCTCTCTCACTCACTCTGTGGGTCTCTCTCACTCACTCTGTGGGTCTCTCTCACTCACTCTGTGGGTCTCTCTCACTCTGTCTCTCTCACACTCTCTCACTGTCTCTCTCACACTCTCACTCTCTCTCTCACACTCTCACTCTGCGTGTCTCTCAAACTCACTCTGTGGGTCTCTCTCACACTGTCTCTCACACTCGCTGGGTGTCTCTCACACTACCTCTCACACCCTCTCACTCTCTGTCTCTCTCACACACTCTGTCTCACACTCGCTGTGTGTCTCACACTCACTCTCATTCTGCGTGTCTCTCACTCTGTCTCTCACACTCTCTCACTCTGTCTCTCTCATTCTCTCAATGTCTCTTTCACACTCACTGTGGGTCTCTCTCACTCCGTCTCTCTCACACTCTCTCACTGTCTCTCTCACACTCTCACTGTCTCTCTCACACACTCTCTCACACACTCTCTCACACTCTCATTCTGCGTGTCTCTCAAACTCACTCTGTGGGTCTCTCTCACACTGTCTCTCACACTCGCTGGGTGTCTCTCACACTCACTGTGCGTCTCTCACACTACCTCTCACACCCTCTCACTCTGTGTCTCTCTCACACACTCTGTCTCACACTCGCTGTGTCTCACACTCACTCTCATTCTGCGTGTCTCTCACTCTGCCTCTCACACCGTGTCTCTCTCACACACTCTGTCTCACACTCGCTGTGTGTCTCACACTCACTCTCATTCTGCGTGTCTCTCACTCTGCCTCTCACACTCTCT
>JANDJT010000002.1:23026754-23041201 GCA_024331685.1 Stegophilus panzeri | reverse complement strand
AAAACTCCCACACGACGTTAATAGTGTGATTAAGGTGTGTACATGTCTGTAATACACGTTGATAATGCAACTAAAACAGGAATACTCCACATGTCTTAATTCCATTTGTGTTTACTTCGAGTATGACTTTAATCGGATTAAGGCCATCAATAATCACTGTTTACATGGTAGTTTCTTAATCAGAGTATCGTCTTAATCGGGTTAATATCGGAATATTGTCCATGTAAATGTACTGATACATGCTATAGGAGTGGCAGCAGAGTTAGCAATGTAGCGTGTTTATTACACTAGCGGACGTTAGTTTGTAAAGAGTTGTGCTGCGTTCGACCCGGGTTCGCATCTTGTAGTTCCCACCTCCAACTAGTAATAGCCAAAGAGAAAACAGTTCTTTAACTTGAAATTCCTACTCGTCACCTTAGGGTAGTTTCCTCAACTCTGAGTTCATCCCCAGTTTACGGACTGACGTCAAATCAATGTGAACGCTCACAGCGTCATAAACCGAGTAGCACTTCTTACTTTTAAATCAGTTATACTGTATACACAAGTATTTACTTTAGATCCATCAACATACAGACTTGTTCGCTTGATAAATCTTTTGACTACTAGACTACTGATGATACGGTTCTTGTTTTGCGGTTGAACAGCTACATCACTCAATACAGTTAGCTGGCTACCTTGTGCTCAGGTAGAAAATGATGTCATTCCAACAAATTACTACTTACAAGACAAGTCAAAAGCAACGTTATGGTTTAGGTGGACTGCATTACGTTATTGACACACATGTAGTAGAGAGTGGTGTCCTTGCTTTTCTTGTCCTCTTTCCCTCCCTTAGCAAACTTTTGATTGATTGATTGTTGGAAGCAAACAGCTGTTAATACATGTCACACACTTCACTGTCGTCCCCTTTGTAAAAAGACCAGAAATTATGGGAATTACTTCGGAGTGGAAAAAGTTTAACTGATCTGGAGCTAATTCCTAGGGAAGCTCCAAGGATCACAGATTAGAGGCACAGAAATCAGCAAAGGTAACATGGATTACACACCCAAAGGGTTTTCAAGGCAGTCCCGCCCCCTGTGTGGAAAAATGGAGATTGCTGTAGCATGATTTAGGGCGAGTCCAGAGGCAGAAGGAGGCGGTGTGAAATTTTTTGTATTATGAAGAAGTCAGCAGTGAATTACCTGTCATGGAATCATGTCATGGATCATGGACAGCAAGCCACACACAACTAATATGGATCATTTTTTGGCAGAATAAAAGAAGACATTTAGGAAGTGTAACCGTGCACAGGATACGGCTGTAACAGAAGGAATTAGCTCCTCAGCTTGAGCCTGACACTTCGCATTATGTGAGCAAGCCCAACCAAATCAATCACCTTCTCTGGAACTTCTGCAAGATGTAGCTGATTCGCGACACAAATCATGGCTGAATAACACGGTTGTTTTCACACTTTATTCTGTAGCAGCAGCTAAATAATAATATATAAATAATACACGTTCGCTGAGAATGGTACGAAGTCAGACAGTTTCCCAGTGTCCGTTGTACAGGCAATCACGACCGCTAAGCTGTATAGCTGTTGAAACTGAACAGCTTTTACACTTAAATTTGAGGTGCACAATGTGCTTTTTTTTTTTTTGGAAAACAAAAAGTACATGCTAACTACCACAAGTGACACTTTTATTCTGTGGCTCAGGTGGTAGAGCGGGTTGTCCACTAATCGTAGGGTTGGGGGTTCGATTCCCGGCCCACGTGACTCCACATACCGAAGTGTCCTTGGGCAGGACACTGAACCCCAAGTTGCTCCCGATGGCAAGCTAGCGCCTTGCATGGCAGCTCTGCTACCATTGGTGTGTGAGTGTGTGAATGAGAACCAGTGAAAAGTACTTTGAAGTATCTCCAAGGTTAAAAAAAAAAAAGTGCTATATACGTACAGACGATTTTGCCATTTACGCGAGGATGTACTTTGTGATTTCCGTTAGCGTGTTGTTTTTTCCGTCTGATTGTTTAGCTAGAACAAAGCAATGACAATTAACAGATCTAAATTACAAGTGGTAGCCAAGGGAATTCATACGGCTCTTGGGAATGAATATCATCATGCGGAGTCACTCTTCTATTCGATAGGGAAAACTCTGTTTGATCGTTCACCAACTCACTCATTTTCACTCAACTCTCCAAGGCCCAAACTCTCTACATCACCACTCGTCTTTGCTGTCTTTCTTTAATGACTTCTTAAAACTATATTAGTCATTTTTTCTCTGTAGTATCCACAGTATCTTAACTGCATCCATTTCTCACTGGTCTCCTTTCTTCTTCACTGCTACTTTTCGCTCATGTACCCTTGTCTATCTCAATAAGCTCTATCGCTGTAATCGCAGGCCTGACTCTGACGGCTTGGCAACAGCTACAGTTAAATCTGCCAGGCTCGCACTAATCAAAGACAAGACCAATTAAATTTTAGGAGCACCACTGATTGGGCCATCTACTGAACTAATATCATTTGTTCATCTGAATCCAACAAACAAATGTGAATAACAAAGTCACCTCTGATATCAGGATATAAGCTCTTCGTCTCTCACCCCCAGGTCTCAATGGAACTGTCTGGAAATTTGGAGGAGGGTAGAATAAAGCCCTTGTCATAGATAATGAATAGGAAAGACGGTGGAAAGAATTGAAGAAACAGACCAGCAGCCTGAGCGGTTTGTATTCCTGTAGTGTCACAAAGTCAGAGCTTAGGCTCTGCCTGCATAGCATATTGAGTTTGTCCCAACACATGCTATTATGTCCTGACAAAATAACAAATCTGAAGCCTTAAACCTGAAGGTCAGGTTTAATATAATATCAAAAAAACAATTTCCACCTGTTTGTCAGTGCCATTTATCACAACCGTGTAATACAATTATGCTTTGCGCGCTGATGTGTACATATGGCGAGCAAAGGCTGGAGTGTTGAAGTTTCATAAAGAGGGTGAAACCCCTCATCTCAGTAAACTTACAAGAGAAGAGAAAGAGACAGAAAGAGAGAGAGAAAGACAGACACTATAAGCACAAATTTAAAATAAAAAATAAATAAATAAAGCACACCTGACACATTCACACCCAGATGTGAAAGCTGGGTTGAAAGAAGTAAATGAATTGGAAGGAAATGAGCTCTGAGACTCCTGCGCTACTTCTGCTCTTACACTATAACTCACTTTTTGCTGCTGTGGATGATCCCTAAAAAAACTCTCACCCTTTCTTCAGTCAGCAATCTCACCTGGATACTGTACCTAATAACTGATGCTATAATTATAAAGACAATGTGGCTCACACTGAGGATCTGTTTAACGCACTCGTTACTGTTTGACGCTCTACTGAACATCTGTGAAAGCATAATGATTAATAATCCCTTTATTCTGTGTCAACCAGAGGAGGATGAGTTTATAACCTGGTTTCCTCATTATTTCGTTTCAAGGAGAGATTCCATGCTCATTAGGAATCGAAAAACACTATATGGTCAAAAGTATGTGGACACCTGACCATCACGCCACTATGCGGATCTTCCCCCAAACTATTGTGACAAAGTTGGAAGCAAACAATTGTAAAGAAAGTCTTTGTATGTTGCAGAATTATAATTTCCCTTCACTGGAACAAACACGTTCCAGCATGACGATGCCCCTGCACACAAACCGAGCTCCATGAAGACATGGTTTGTTAAGGTTGGACTGGAAGAACTCGAGTGTCCTGCACAGATCTCTGACCTCAACCCCACTGAACACCTTTGGGATGAACCGGAACACCGACTGCACCCCAGACCTCGTCAACATCAGTGCCTGACCTCACTAGTGCTCTTGCAGCTAAATGAACACAAATCCCCCCCAGCCACTCTCCAGAATTTGTTGGAAAGTCTTCCCAGAAGAGTTAATAAGACCAAAAAAAACTCCACTTGTCATCTGACTAAGGAACTGGAAAGCACAAATTCCCCCAACAATTATATCTTTCTCTCTGTTAAACAAACCTTTATTATTAGACTTAAATTAGCCCGCCATATAAATACGAGTTGTTACTAAAGGGACGATAACGTACTAGAACGAGCGCATTATTAGAAATAATATCACTTACATTACAGCCAGAACGACTTTCAGAGCTGAGGTCATAGGAAATGAATGCGTGCTCTCTGATTTGAGAACTCAGCCATGCTGTAGTATAAAATGACATTAATTATGAGTTACAGGTTTATCAACAGACACCGAGATTGTTAATGTTCTTTAAATATCAATATTAAATTGTTAATTTCTGTTGAAGAGAAAAATTCACAACCAGTTTCATAATGCAGAGCATTTTATCATTTTTCATAGATTTTTTTTTTTTTAATCCCCATCTCATTTTCTTTAGGGACAAGGAGTGTGTGGGAAGGAGAACTAATAAAAATAAAAAAAACGAAAGAGAGTGGAAGTGAGAGAGAGCTAGTTCGACTTGGTGTGAAAGGCAGCGTGTGGGTGCAGGCTGGACCCCCTGGGGGCAGAACATGGGCAGCTGCTCTCTGGGGAAAACCCGCAAGGACAGTAAGCACTACCGAGAGTGACAGTCTCCCAGACATGCCACGCCACAGCACCACTGAAGCGGTTTCATCTACTCCACAGCCACAGAAGCTCACAGAGCCAGAGTTTCTACACAAAAGACAGATCCTCTCAGAAAAGGGTGTAGGATTTGATTTAGGGACAAAATAAGTCAAACCTGACACCAGTGGTATCAGCAGGGATGCCTCCACTGTCGACAAGTCTAGTCCTTCTTGCTACCAATATGTACGTTTCAAATACTCTTATCAGATACTCCAAACAGGAAGGAAGCTAGACATTTGACCTTGCGGTGACCTTGAATCTGTCTGGATCAATTACAAAATCTAACCTGTTACTACACCTACCAACCTTTACGCATTCTGCTCCGTCAGAGTATATAAACTTCATAAACAGCTACTATAAGCACACTTTCACAGTTACGGGCCTGAGAGGCGACTGGTGCTGTGCTACTACAGCGAACTTCAAACATTCATGCAACATTTTAAACTGAAACTGCAGCTCAGCAATCAACAGCGATTAGCGGTCTAGCTGTTGATCTGTCTGTATATTAAATGATCTAAAGCCAATACTTCTATAAACTAAAGTACACTGTCCACTGTGTGAGCGGTCATGTTGAACCGACGTCACTCCGTAAACAGGGAAGGAACGTGTAGTTGAGTTGTCCAAAGTTTACGAGTTGCGGCATTAATATGTAGGTGCGCTGCATCATGGGTATTGTAGTTAGGAGTAGAGGTTGGCAGTCTCTGCCTGTTTTTTTAGTTCGCCGGAGCACAGATTTTTCTTTCGTTTTTGTCTGTGGAATAAATGCCACTCTTTCAGCATCACTCTCATCTGACATATTATTGTGAAGGGAAAAGAGCAAAAAACATAGGAGTGAATATAGAAGTTTATCGCGGACCGGTACTGGAGATCTTTGTGAACGGAGGAGCCTCTGAACACAGTCTGAAGGAACTAATCAGGAAAAGTATGAGAGGAAAAGGTATCACGCAACAATTCAGTAATATTGGTCAAATTGGCTGGTAATATTATCACCCCCTTCTGTTCTCTCCTTAAACTGTAAAATGGTGGAAAGGCTTGTTTTCCAGTCACTTTTAGGCTACCAGTTCTGGACGATTGAATCATTTCCAATGATGTTTTAAAATGGGAAAAATCATGATTAAGGTCAAATCAATATCGCACAAGCCTGACTGGGATAAAGCGGTTACTGAAGATAAACAGCTGAATGAAAACAAACCAGTCATCCAACCCCAAACAAGTCCAGAACTGATTCAGCCATAAACTATGAACACTGCCCTCTTGTCATAACACACATTAAACACCTCACTGACTGGCAATTATCACTCACCTCCTAGCAAGTTAGATACGCTCTCGATAAACCGCAAAATGGCCGACGCACACAAAACCTGGCAGATCCTCTGGCTAGCGTTCAAGCACAGTGAGGTGTGAGAAATACTGAGAATAATCTTGTCACAATGCTGTCTCACACAACATTTAAACACTGTTATGCTAAATACAAAAGTGCCATAACACACTATTTATAGCCATCATGTTAAACACTTTCTAAAGTGCCTGCGTGCAAACTCTTTCCTGTCACATGTACATACACTAAGAGGCCTTTAAGAAGCTGGAGTGGTGTTAGAGAAGGTATATGAAGGGGGTGGGAACAGATGACAAGCACAAAAATGATAAAAGCACATTTGTGTAGACAGGTCTTTTCTTTGTCAGGAGGACAACAAGCTTTATTGGGCCCTGCGAAAATTACCTACTTTACATTCCGTCATACTCGGCAGGACAGAGCACATCTGATACCAAGGTAAAAGGGGAAAATGAGGAAATATGCGCAGCGTGAGAGAGTGGGAGGAAGAAGAGGGGGGGCGGAATTGAGTGCAGTAGAAAGAAAAGGGAAAGACAGAAAAACAAAGAAAGTGAGAATGGCTGCCTTGTTCTGCACTTCTGCACATGTTAATGGCTTTCTTGTTCTGGACTGCTCAAGGAGAGTGTTTCTGTACAATGCCAGGAGACGGGGTTTCTTTTGTAAAGATTTCGCATTCTGACTGTGATAAATCAACTGAAAACCTCCTTGTTAATCCAGCGATACGGTGGTAACTGGTTCGGATTTTAATTGTAGTACTGTGGAAATGATCCAACATTGTCTGCGAATATCGAACAAGGAGCGGCGGCGGCGATCACACCCCAATACCTCAGTGCAAATGACAGCGCCAAAAAACACCCTGCATTTCGACAGGAAGCTACGCCGCTCTAGCTGGTAACCTTTAAGGAAATATCAGGATGAATTCCCGTCCGGGGAAATCCACTTGTAATATTACTGAGCAAGACGCAATCACATTGCTTCGACTTCCAATTCGGTGCACTGAACGCTAGGACTGAAGCAATCATTGGTGATATTGTTTCTTTGCCCGATCTGTTTCATGAGCGGTGAGAGGTCTGCTCTCATTTAAAAGCCATCCTGAAGAGAAGACCGGGCTCTAATCTAGGAGAAGAAGTGAAAGATTGGAGAAAAGGTCGTCATCCATCCAGTCTGCCCAGGCCTCTTTAGGTGCAACATATTCAATATTTAACCAGTCACGACCAGTGGAGCGCAATGAAGCCAGCCAAATCAAAAGACGTGTCTTTTCAAAACCATTTAGCATTCTGCTCTGTGACTAGGGATGAACTTATGAACTGATACTAAAAAAAAATTTTTCAAAAAATAAAAAGATTGAGAGACCAGGCAGTGGGGGAGAAATCAATGTCACTCATGGAAGCATGGGAAGGTATTGGAAACATCACTCACTAGACCAATCAGACACTTTGCCCGAGTGGAAAAGAGGAATATAGGAATAAATTATAGCTCTTCTGTGCCTTGGCCATGGTCCAATGACAAAACACACTCTGTCTAAGGACAGAGAGAGACACAGGATGAAGGTAGGGAGTGTGTGTATGAAGAGGAAAGGGGAATAGACAGACAGAAAAAGACAAAGAAAGATGTTCCAACAAGAGACAGCTGAGCCTTGCTGGCCACCGACCTGCAAGCTCATAGAAAAAAAAAAATCTGTTAAGTTTATTACAATCATCATTGCTTGTTTACGAGACAACGTATATATATATATTCCCTCGAGTAAAACGCGTCCCTACAAACTTTACGGTTCCACAAACATTATGATGTGTTCCAGGTCTGAAATAAGGAAATTCAGCATCAGATGGTATGATCATCACCTTGGCCAGCAGGCAGTTAAACGCATGGTTTGACATTGATGAGGTGCTATATTCTTGCTGTCATAGCTGTCAAAATTTTAAATTGGGGACATGAGAGAGATTAGAGTTTATAATGCATGTGTCACAAGGTGGAACCGAGTCAGGAAAGATTTATCCAGCATCAACAAAAATAAATAAATAAATCAAATACATGCTTCTGCTTGAAGGGCAGGAGGTGCTACTCTATTTAAACTGCGGTATTTGAATGTGGCTTGAATTTTGTGGCGGTGTGGGTTGGGGGGAAGAAAAAAAAAAAAAAAGCAAATGCAGAAGAGACAGCCTTTTTCCTCCTCTATGCAACACTGCATAAGAAGTCTTAAGGTTGAAGGCTTCATCATAATGGAAGGGCCTTGTAGATGAGCATTCAATGAATTTACACCTGTACTGTACCTCAATGCCAGCGCGTTTTCTTTCTTTTTTTTTTAAATTCTGAATAGCATGTTAAAAAAAATTAAAAAGGTGAGGGTTTTTAATGAACTTGCATAAAATATAAGTTTGCTTTTGAACTCCAGCACTAATGAGAAATCTGGTCTGTAGGTTTCTTCCCTTGCACACACGCAATAGATGTACGTGTGTGTGTGTGTGAAAGAATATAGGAATCTCCTTGTCTACATAAACTTGCATATTTTGAACATTTACTGGACAGAATTCAACATTTAATTATATCCAAGTTTCAAGTAGACTAGTCTCACAAACCGGTCCTCAAGCATTCACTAGAGAAAATAAAGATGTAAAAAAAAATGTAGCCAAGAACACAGAAAGAGGTCATATTTGAGGGACATGGCTGATGTTACATACCTTTCCACATAGGCTGTCAGAAATCCTGTGTTAAAAGGATATCGTGATGTTTTTTTCCCCACTCTCGTAATTAAAAAAAAAAAAAAATTATATTTTGCTTTGAAAAGCTCACAAAGAAACGAGGACAGCCTTTCAGAATACAACCTTTAAGATGCTGAAGCTTGTGGCCTGAAAAGTGCACTAAATGCGATCAGATGCTCTTTAGCCTGTGGCAGGAGTGTCTGAAGCCGAGACTGAGAAGTAAACAGGATTTGAGCTCAACGTATGTAAACACAAAGACAGAACCATTCAAACTAATTGGAGCTGGATGAGCAGCAAGAGGGTCATTTTAGATAAGCAATAGATAGAAGGACCAATTACACCAACTCATGTGTACCCATACGTTGAGCAGCCCATTCCAGATTTAGGCCCTTTTTTAGCTGTTATAATAACCTCCACTCTTGGGAAGGCTTTCCACTAGATTTCAGTTTCAATTCACCCCAAAGGGTGAGGTCAAAGTCAAGGCTCTGTGCAGGCCACTCAAGTTCTCCTTGGTAAACCATGTCTTCATGAAGCTTTGTGCTTTGTGCACATGGGCACCATCGTGCTGGAGCAAACAGACTTTCCAGGAAATCATGTGCCTCCAACTTTGTGGCAAAAGTTTGGGCAAGGCCCACAAATGGGGATCATGGTCAGGTGTCCAGATACTTTTGGCCATACAGTGTATAGTTGAGGACATGAATGTCAAATGGCCACAGCACTCCTACCCTCTCCTTCTGTTACTCCAGGCTATATGCTAATGCAGAATTCTGGCGTGGCTGCTATACGAATAAATTAGTGTCTCGAAGTTCCCCTCTTGCCATTTTCCACAGTGCCGTCGACGCAAACTTATTATTAAAGTCTTAAAGATAAGGAACACCTGTTAAGGCTGGAAAACTGCTGCAAATATGTCCAAATCTGTCCACCCTCCCCACCCCCAAAAAAAGAAATAAAATATATCAGCCCAATCGAACACATTCACGTTGAGAGAGATTTTCTGTGGCAATATTTACAGCGTGTGTCATCGCTGTGAGGTGAATAACAAACAAGAGAACTAAATGAACTCTGTCTCTAGGACACTGCGGACTTTAATCAGCAGACAGGACAGAAATAAAGTGGATTAATCAAAAGAGCAGCGCCAGCTTTGCGCAGCTGTAGTGGCACTAGAAGCCGGACAGCGCATGCTAAAACCAAGATTGAATTGCTGAAATGCTTAGTGAAGTTTTTTAACCTTGCAAGGGGAACAAAACAGGAAGGCCCGCGGACCAGGGGTAACAGCTGCCCTCCAAAACCGCTACGCAAGATTGGCCTTGCTCGCTGATTGTGGATCATTCAGCCGGCCGCGCTCTCAGACGAAACGTGCCCAAACACAAAAAGGAGTGCTAATAGAAATCATGACATTTCATGAATTACTCCAATAATGGATGCAGAGAGGATGAAAGCAGTTCGACTCCTCCAACCTTAGTTTAAGGATGACCAATGCTCGCTGTCCAAACTGGGCATGGTGCTTAGCGTAGTCGGTCAAATTAACTTAAAATGAATGTGATAATTTTATCTATACAAACACACAACTGCTGTGCCTAATGGATTTCCGTGATCAAAGTAGCTGAAATACCTTACGTGACAAAGGAACATGGCGAGGAGCACAAAAAAGGGATTCAAGCCTGCTTTCACACACATAAAAATTTCCATTCTGTATTGTTTTGTTAAGTCATTTGGTAACTAATGAATTGGGGTTTTTTTAATGGATTTTTTTTTAATGAACTGTTTTAATGACTACAGGCAGCCTGGAGAACAGAAGTCTTCAAAGGAAACACAAGATTAGACCACTGACAAAAGACCATAAGTAATGTACACCAACTATTAAGCATCTGAGGTGGGGTTTTTGTTTGTTTGTTTGTTTGTTTGTTTTTGTAACTTATTCTTTCTTCGTTCCCCTGGAGCCCAAACCTACAAAACCTCCCATGGCGCAAATTGGATCTTAAAACCAAGTTTTCGTTGAAGGTAGTTTATATTAGTCACAAAAGCTGTGATTATTTCCGTATTAATCACCCCTCCTCGTGGTGGAGCTTGGTTCATGTTTGTGGTAGGAATATGGGCAAACAGCAGGAGAGCCTGCCATGATCGGCATCAAACAATTATGAGGCAGGGGAGAGAAACTCCAACATCGCACCCATCTGCAGTACATATTAATTTTTCACAGCATGGAGTGCTGCTGTAAGCTAATGCCATATCATTCGGCACAGGAGTTAAATATTAGCCAAATGTCAAAGAAGGTGGGTCAGAAAAGGTGGAAAGGGCAGTGTGTGTGTGTCTCTATGTATGTGTACATGTTCTGAAACATCAAAGCAAGAAGAAAAGCACAGAAAGACGTGTGTGTGTGTGTGTGTGTGCGCGCACTACGGCTGCAACAACTAATCGATAAAATCTATAATTAAAATAATCGACAGTGAATGTCATTATGTCTGTCATTAAGTCAGGTCTGTGACGTCACGATGGATAACCCCTGTCAGTGACATCACTTCACGATGGTGAAGAACGCATTTCTCTGAATAAAACCCGTGTGAAAAACAGTGGAGGTCACAGAGTGAGCTGCTGTGGGAAAAGTGCACGATCCAGGTCGTCTATAACATGAGAATGTTTTATATTAAGCGCTTTAAACAAACTCGTGAGTGCATTAACGTGGTTCGTCGTGTCAGACGCTGCGACAGATGCGCGTGATGTTTAACGTGTTCCAGACATGTTTTCTTCAGCGCAGAAAAGACATTTTTACCTTCATATCCTTATCTGTAAATGTTAGAAATTCACACCAGTATTTCCATTTAACATGAAGCCTCGTCCTGACAGCGAGTGAGTCTCCGTTAAACTTCACTGAACGAGCGCGAGTCCAAGCGTCAGTCAAACAGCGCAATAGAAAGCAAGAGTAAAATATTCATTCTGATCAAATATGTTGTTTGATGCTATATTTATAAACAAAAGTAATTGTGTTGTGTATGAGAGCAGTAACTGTAATGAGGTTAGAACATGTAATTGTATAGAAAGTGAATGTGTGTGTTATAACCAAACATTCAATCTCTTATCGGTTAACATTAAGTTTGTGCTTTTGTTTATCTTTTTGGTTGGCATTTTTAATATAGTGATTTAAATTCTGATTTAGGGCTTGTGGGAAAATCCATTTTTGTTTTCAAAAAATATATATATATATATATTTTTTTTTTTTTTTAATCCTTTGCACAATGTGTAGCATAGCGCACATAGATACATTTAATACCATTTTCATAGCCTTCACTTTGCACAGTGATCGAAGGAGAACATCGTGCAGAATTAAACAACTTGTTTTCTAAAAAATACAGAAAAGAAGAATTGGCCTTTTAATCCAACTAACTGAAGAAATAATCGATAGATTAATCGATTATCAAAATAATCGTTATTCGCAGCCCTAGTGTATGTGTGTGTGTGTGTGTGTGTGTGTGTGTGTGTGTACACGTGTGTACCTGACTGGATTGCTGGTGAGAGAGACTCGGAGAGAATCTAGACAGGCAAACAGCCTCTCATCAGTCGCTCCACTTTTCAGTTCACTGAGAAACTCTTGAGGAGATATCTGATGGCTGCTGCTCTTCAGACTGCCCTGAAAGAGAAAGAGAGAGAGAAAGAAAGAGAATTATAAATGGAGATTAGTGATTAGTCATAGATTCTTGATTTTAACCACCTGTAAAAAGAACACAGATTTCTTTTATAAGTTGCCTATCGTTAGAGATAATATCAGGCCCGGACTGGCCATCGGGAGAATTCCCAGTGGCCTGATGACTTATTTGACCCTCTGCCCTGCTGTTTTTTTTATTTATTTACTTGTTTATTTTTAGATTTATTTATTTATTCACCGATTTATTTATTCAATCGGTATTATTGTGTGTCCTATGTACTCAAGTGATCATTTCCGACTTCGGCATTCGTAATAAATCGATAATAAACCCTGACTCTGTTAGTTTTGACTTGTAAGGCTAGCATTTTCCTCAGCTCCGGGGAACGGTTTGGAACGGAGTCATCATTGCACAGAGCGAGGATGGAGAGGAAGCGGCCAACTGGAGCAGAGAGGGAACGGGCACGCAAAAAGAAAACCCTCTAAAGACAAGTGGCGAAAATGTAACCAACTTACCGACCAGTTCAGGGCTTCAAATGCAGCTCAGTCTCCTCTATAAACACTGCAGCGTTGTGTTCGCTAACTATGCTAATCAAGTATTAACCACAGTTTCACTACTAACAAACAGCACTATTACTATTATGCCACTCAAAATATGCAAAATGACAGCAATATCTACTGTATAGTTATAATACCAAGTCACTTAGCAGGCAAATATCCAACGTACAGTGTATTTAGGGAGCCCTCAACGTTATTTAAAATGTTGAAATCACAAATACAGCAACGGCAAACAACAACAGCAGCAGCATCATCAAACACACTTTTCCAAGCTACGAGTCATAAAAGGCAACATTCATGTTCAATATTAGGATTTTTCTAAATAGATATTGTTATGATGTAGTTAGTATTGCACTAAGAGATATTTAGGCAATTTAAAAAAAATGAAGTCTTCATATATGTGAGGTATATTTTTCACAATAAGGTGGAGAGAGTCAACCTGGCACTAGCTCTGGTGCAGTGGTCACACTTCAGGGTCAAGCCGAGATGACCAATAGGGGTAAACTCTTTTGTAAAAGTCTTTTGTTTACCTCTTCTGCATTTAATGTACTTTTGTGAGTGAAAAGTAGAGCGTTACTGGAAGCTTTGCACTTCTGGTGTTTGTTAAATGCTTGGCATACCCATGTAAGCTGATATAAATTAGGACTGCTTCATTATCTCTAGGTTGCTTGTTTATGTTTTTATGGGATGGCCACAGTGTGTGTAATAAATTGAATTTAGGAAAGAAAAAAATAGGGTTGTCAGTGGTTTAAAAATTTCTTGGGGCCTGTATGTTTGTGAGACTACCGGCCTGAAATTATGTCCCAGTCCGGCCCTGGATAATGTAACTACTGGAGTTGGTGATGGCGATCATGGGGATCCACCAGCTGAAAAAAAAAGGCTTACAGTGTTCAGAGAGAGTGGCCAAGGCTATGGAAATGGCTCAGTGCACTGCGTTCACCGTAAAACCTCTGAGACAGAGGTTGCAGGTAACACTGTGTTCGCCACTGAATCCACAGATTTAAGCGCAAGAGCTTGATTAAACATGGGGAGAGCGGCAAGCACATGAAATGCCAAGACAAGTGTGTGAAAAAGAATTCAGGATCAGGTTGGACTGTTTTTAAGCTTTTAATTGTCAAGATGCTGCCGGCCGTTACACTCAATTGGCAGATCTGAATGTGAAATTTAACACCAGCACCACGTTCGATGCCTCAGCCTCAATGAAAAGATGGATGGAGGAGGGACAGAGCGCCAGAAGACCAAATTTAAAATCCTGGCTGCAGGATGTGTAAAGCCCCAGTGGTGGTAGGGTTTTTAAATAAAATAAATCTGTTCTATCTATCTATAGTTAAATATATATAACTATATATACAGCGGGGGAAATAAGTATTGGACGTGTCAACATTTTTTTTCAGGAAATATATTTCCAATGAGGCTATTCACATGAAATTTTCATCAAGCATCAGTATTAAGTCAAGAAATCTGGACATATAAAGAATTTACAAGTCTATAAATAAAGTTATGTGTAATAAAGAGGAATGACACAGGAAAAAAGTTTTGAATACACTACCTGAAATGTATTTAATACTTAGTGGAGAAGCCTTTGTTTGTAATGACAGCTTCAAGACGCTTCCTGTATGAAGAAAT
>JANDJT010000002.1:23006639-23026371 GCA_024331685.1 Stegophilus panzeri | reverse complement strand
TCCTTGCCTTACCTTGCCTTGGAGAACTGCTTTTTCTTAGCGTGTTCAATGCTTTTTTCCTGTGTCATTCCACTTTATTACACATAACTTTATTTATGGATTTTAATGTTGTGGATTTTTTACATTTCCAGATTTCTTGAGTTAATACTGATGTCTGGTGAAAATCTCATGTGAATAACCTCATTGGAAATACATTTACTGAAAAAATGTAGACTAGTCCAACACTTATTTCCCCCACTGTATATATAAGTTGTAGTTGTGCTGGTCCTTAAGTTTCTGTGGGTGCTCCTAAATTTTTGCTGGTGCTCCTAACTTTTTGAAGTTGAAAGCACCAGTGCTACCAAGTAAAAAAGTTCATTTCGAGCCTTGTGAGGATAAAGTAAAGTAAGATTAGTCACTGTGGCATGTCAAACAAAAGTGTCAAAGTACACAACTTGTGATGGCCTTTATACGGAAAATAAAATAAAATTGGCAAATTCATTCCATAAACCAATTCTATTGTCATTGAAGTGCAAACTGGGAGGACATGGAAGATTCAAGACATAGTGGTCCAGGCTTACAGCTGGTCACAGCTACAAAGGGCAGTCCCTCCAGGATTTTGCAATGGCGAAAATTAAAGCCAAATCAAGGAAACTACGCAATATTCGCAGGAGCTTGCAAGAAGCATCATGTGACATCAGAACTCACCTTCAGCCAAAGCCCCATTCGATCCAAGTGTGAGAGTACAGATAAAAGCTCTCACTTATCCAGGGTTGAGGATCTGCGTGCAAGCCAGTTGGTGGGGGGTATGTGCCAACACGGTAAATGGACAAGATAGGAACAGGCGTTAGATCGTAAGATCTCCTTTTACAAGGTGTGGCAGGTTTAGCCTTTCCACATCAAGTTCCTAATCTGGTCCATCTATGACATCTTACCAAGTCCATCCAGCCGCTTCAGCTGGGGAAGGTTGAATCACCTTGTGCCTCAGAAGAGGAACAGTGGACCACATTCTCATCTGCTGCCATAAAGCTCTGGATTAAAGACACAAACACTGGTTACATGATCAGGTGCTGAAGGCAATTGCTGAAACCATTTGCAGTGCCAAAGACCAGTGCGAGCGCCTCTGACCAGCAAGGCAGGCAATTGCCTTTGTCAGAGCAGGAGAGAAGCCCCAGGCAACAGCAGGGCTCATTGGGAAAGCACATAACTTTCAAATGAGGGTGGACCTGGGGAAGTCGCTCCAATTCCCAGAGGACATCACAGAGACCACCCTGAGACCAGAGATAGTGCTGGTTTTGGAAAGATCGAAGCAGGTGGACATGCTGAAACTTACAGTGCCCTGGGAGAAGAGGATGGGGGAATTGAGCCAAGCATGCAAATTTGGCGGTAGAGTGCCGGAGACAGGAGTTGAGAGCATTGTGCAAGCCCATAGAGTTGGGCTGCAGAGTCTTCTCTCTGTCTCTGTGCATCGCAGCCTCCTCGGAATCGCAGGCATGCAAAAGAGGAAGGCCATCAGAACCACCACAGAGGCAGCAGAGATGGCTTATAGATGGCTGTGGATCAAAAGGAACAATCATTGGGTACATGCTACTTGGATAAGAATGAGATATGTCCTGGTGTCATGTGTTAATGCATGGACAGTTGTGGTTGTGTCAGGCAGACATATCATACAGAATCCATGTCACTGAGCATCTGACATGTTGGCAAGGCTGAAAGATGAGCGGGGTAATCCGTGGAAGGTATGTTACAGGGGCTGATCACCCCCAGCTGGGTTGCCAGGCCGAATGTTTATGTTGAAAGACCCAAAACACCCAGTGACCCCAGGGTACATCAATAATGATGTGTTCAAGTGCATCAAGAGATTTATTTAAAAACTTTATATTTTAAACACTTAGTTTTCAGTGCCTGAAATCAATGAATTAACTCTTTTTTTTTTTTTTTGGGATCGACTTCGACATGAACCAAAAGCAAGATGGATACTTGACACATACAATTTTACCAAATTTCCCCTTAGAGATCAATCAAGTGTCTGTCTATCATTTATTAAAAATACATATTGCGTTTGCTATGAAACGTTACGCTATTGTCCAACATTATGTGTTATGAAGTGTTTTGAAGTGAGGAAACCTAATCATTCATTCACTTGAGACCAAGGTCAGGCATTTTTAACCCATCGAGATATCGTACAAACTACAGACTAAAGTAGTACGCCGTAATGTTTTCACTCCCTTTGTCGAGGTGGAAGTAAATTAATAGGCATATGTTAGCGAAACACAAATTTAAACACACAGACACACAAGGTCAGTTCAGATCCGTTATTATGGTTTTCATGGGCCTTGCGCTCTAATGAGGAATGTGATGATGCGTGATACGTGATACATTCTGTTTTCCTTGTAAAGGATTGCTTTATCTATAGAAGCACTGGCCAGGAACAAATTAGTCTGTTTCTACTTTACAGGGAGAAATTACATTTCCTATTAAAATAAAATGCAAACATTTAAAGTGCATGGAAGACAGAACATGAAATCAACACAAAACCGTTCCCTCCCCAGGCTAAGTCTCTCTAGATCACGTGTTACACACACGTTTCTTTTTAGAAAACGTGTTAACTGTGTACACAGAGATTCAGATTTTATATAGGGTAATGACCTTATGGCATTCGTAAGAAAAGAAATGAGAAAGAGGTATATACTTCTTGAGGGATTTGTGTAGGGGAAGACTATAAATAAGTAAAATGAGAGAGAGCGAGAAAGAAAGAAAGAGAGAAAGAAAGAGTGCAAGAAAATGAGAGTGAGAAACTCCTTTTGTGAGAAAAATAAAATAAAATAAAAAACCTGGTCTTTTCGAGTCTTCAACTGTCCAGTTTGGGTGAGTCTGTGCCCATGACAGCTTCAGATTCATGTACTTGGCTGACACGAGTGGAACCTGATGTGGTTTCTGAGATGTGGTCTTCTGCTGTTTTAGCTCATGCACTTCAAGGTTTGATGTGTTGTGCATGCTGAGATGCTTTTCTGCTCACCACAGTTGCAGTGAGCACTTATTTGAATTACCATAGACTTCCTGTCAGCTCAGACGTGTCTGGTCATTCTCCTCTGATCTCTCTTAACCTGCAGACCTTCTGTTCACAGGATGTTTTTCGCACAATTCTGTTGTGTGAAAATCCCAGGAGATCAGCAGTTTCTGAAATACCCAAACCAGCCCATCAGGTACCAACAACCATGCTGCGGTTATAGTCGCAGACTTTTTTTTTCTGACGGTTGATGTGAACATTAACCTAAGCTCTTGACCTCGTCATATCAACGTGGATCCTAAAAAGAGTCGACTGACTAATTCCAGGCGTCACAATCTAAAAGTTAACTCGAAAGCTTTGTAATTGACTATCCAGACACACAATGAGTCAGAGCTTGCACAAACACACACTGCTGTACTTCTGACCAAGAACCAACAATTGAAAGAGTTTTACGGGCATTTTATAAATCATTTTATAAAAAAAATTTGTGCTTCGGTTTGTTTTGGTTAATTATGTGCGGTGTGAAACCAAAACAAAACAGCAAACAAGAAGCATCAATTTTGTTCTGATTGGGCCTCCGCAAACAGAATAATTGGTGTGAAAGCGCCTTAAGAGCTAATGTGATTTAGGACAATAAAATATTATTTTTCTGATTATTGGTTCTTAGAAGTTCCGCGTAACGTCACTAATTGTTTGTTTTTGCCTTGAGCTCTCTTTCCGTTTTATTTTTACCTGCAAATGCTCTCCCTTTAAAGCAAGAGCATATGCACAAGTAAAAGGTGAACACGTTCCTCGGTTCTAAGCAGGCCATTTCACCACAGGACTGGTCAGTTCCATCCTTTTGCATAATGCACTTGGCCTATAAGCTGTTCCCTCTGCCACCTACGCCATGGGAGACTGAGGTCTTAATCACTAGGCACATGAGGTACAGCTGCTCCCAACAAAATAACTCTCCCCTTGAATCTTTCTTTCTCCCTGGTTCTTGCATTACCCCCCCCCCCCCCCAATTTCTTCTGTCATCTCTTCCCTTTTTTTTTATTTATTTTTTTTTTTTTAAGCAGACATAGAATTCCTTTGTCACCATAGTGACTGCTTTTGTGACAACAGGGAAGCAAGCATTTGGCTTTTTCTTTCTGGTCCACCTTTTTTCCCCCCGCTATTCCTATGTTTATTTCCCTTCTATCAGATGATAGCAGGTGATCTGAGTATGCTGGAGGATAAGCCCACAGAAAAAGCCATGTCTAAATACTGCTGAAATACATTTCCTGCTTTCGCACTATGCGTATAAATCAAAGGACAAAATTCTAATCCACATAACTTTGAATAGCGTTTGTGCTATTCCCAATATATTCTCAGGAGGTTTTCCACTAGCCTGCTTAGTCTCATGCCTGACCGCACTGTATCATTCAGATAATCCAGTACAGAGCTCTAAGACGGTTATCCCCAACACTTTTAACAAAGCAGAACAGTGTGTGGGTGGAGAAGAGAAGGAAAGATCAGAATAAAAGTTATGCTCGAGTTGTAGGTGTTGATGACCTGTCAATGTTTTTGGCTATATTAGAAGAAATATTTTATGTTCCTGGTGTCATGTCACTGACATCTTGACTGGGGCTGATAACGGTGGAGGACAGATAACTGGTAAAAACGGGCAGAAGTAAATTATTCCATGGTGTCCCTCTCAGGTAAGTGATTGAGAAAATAAGCTCTTTGCAGGAGGCTTCAGTGCTAACCAACCACACACCCACACCTGCATGCTGGACACCTGCTATTTCACAATCTGTCTTACAGTGAGAAACATGGCTGAACTGTCATATCATCATGGTGGAACTCCTTCCTCCTGATTGCATGATGCCGTGTTGCCTCAGTGCAGTATGATGTGCACGGATAGTATATCTAATGTGTTTGGAAAAAAGAGGCAGAGTGTGTGTGAATGAGAGAGCTCGAGATGCGCTACTGTGTTTGTTTTTGTACAGATGGATTCCTGTGAGAAGCTTAATACCCTCACTGGCACTGCGTTGTGGTCCAAACACTCTAATCCACTAGATTAACACAACTGTGCTTCCTTCAACATATGCAGCCATATTTTATTAGCACAACATATTTAACAATAGACAGTGGCACAAAGCCTAACGGAAATCAGAAAAGATTTAGATGCCAGTGAGCAAGCCTGAGGAGACGGTGGCAGAAAGGAAACTCTGAGACTGCATGATGAAACCATGAAAGGAACAAGAGGCAAAAAGGAACCCATCTCCTTCTGGGTGACACCGGAGAGTGGGATTATACAGTACTAAAAGTTCTATGTATAGCATACTGCAGCCGCCATCATCACCACCACCATTATGACAGTCTTCCTTATTCAAAGAAAATGCTGAATCATTGATCGTGTTTAACTAGAATGCAGGCAGCCATAGACATAGATAGTGTATAGATTTTATATTGCTGGAAGCATGAGAACTCCTGCAGATGACAAGTCTGACCAATCCCGCCAGCTCCCAAAGAAATTATGACCAATCCCGCGAGCTCTCACAGAAATTATGACCAATCCCGCCAGCTCCCAAAGAAATTATGACCAATCCCGCCAGCTCCCAAAGAAATTATGACCAATCCCACAGAAATTATGACCAATAACTCTAGCTCCCACAGATATTGTGACCAATAATGCCAGCTTGACCATGAACAATCCTGCCAGCTCTCAAAGAAATTATGACCAATCCCACCAGCTCCCACAAAAAGTCTGACCAATCCCCTCAGCTCCAAAAAATATTTCTAGTTTTACCCACCAGTAATATTTTATAGTGAATTTAATTGGTTTATTTTAAATGGAGCTGTTCGATGCGCCCATCCCCACACTCTGAAATGCAAGCACCTCTGCAAGCTTTACATGAGCAGCAACCACAATTCTAGGGTTAGCCTCAAAATAACTGCAGCATAATTAATTAAAGACAATTTTGTTTTAATATTAAACTAATAGATTAGCAAAAGCCATCTGAAATTGAACTGACCCACCCACAAATATTTTATTAAAATTTCGGGACAGACGGAAAATATTCAGAAAGAAAAGGATCACCACTTTTATACCAAAAAAAAAAAAACAGGAGAGGACTGTGCAAGCCACTCCAGTACAGCTTCAACACCTGAGACGACGGGAATAAATCAGAACTGTGATCAATACTATGACATAAATAAATTTTTCTAATACACCAGAAGAACACCTTCAGTTGATATCAGGACTTTTCACAAGCTAGTGATCACGATGATGGAACAGCACACCAGTCAAATCCGTCACATCAGAAAATGTACTGTGTCGTCTGTACACAGCATCCAGAAACGGCAGATAAAAGACCCTTTTTTGAATGCACAACCAATTTTAGGATCGGAACGATTAGAAAACATAATGAAAGCAGACTACATAAAGAATATGAGACTTGTGTAAAGACTAGAATGATCAAAGAAAATTGCCAGAGCTATGCACAAAAATGTAGTTTCCTGATAAATTTATATTCATCTACAGTTTGTCCACTCCAGTGCTCTCTTTGTCCTGCCCTGCATGTACTCACTGAGTTTTTAGTTGCACACCTCTATCTTGCAACCTTCCACAGTCTCAGTTGCGAAGAGAGAGGTCATTCTTCTTAGTGAACTGGATTATAAATACAGCCAACACAGGGCCAAATCTACAGGGTGTCCGAAAAGTCTTCATACATATTGGATGACTTATACCAGCACCACGTCGGTTGTGCCTTCGCCAGTGGAAGTTGGTCTGGAAAAAAAACTTCCAGTCTTTCTGAATTTGTTAATAAGTTCGGCAACAGCGTCGTGTGTGATGTGCTTGCCATGCGTCCTGTTAAAGTCTACTGCAACCTTGCGACAGCTTCCCATTCCCAGGTGTTAATTCCACTTATGTAGAGTCTTCTGGCCCACCTTGTATATTATTTGCAACTAACAAAACAGCCCTTTGTGCTGGCTCGACCCTGCATGTCAAACCAGTAATCTGATCTCCAGATCCAATCAGATCTTTACAAACATGCTGTTCGGCTGCACCAAAGAAGCAACAGGATGGCCTCGTGTTCAGCAGACGCACACAGAAGAAACTCGGATAAGCTCGCAGTGGTTTGTGTCAGGAATCAAAGGTACTAGGATAAACAACCCGCGGCATGCCCTGGGTTACAGACTGTGCTGTCTTGTAGAGCTAAGCCCTCGCAACCAGACAACAGGCCAATTAAACCAACTCTGAATTGGTTATGATATTAATAAAGCTTGAAGCAGAGCTCCTCAGGTATCTGTTGTATTATCCTGATAATGACTGTGAGGCTTTGCTTTGATGATCTAATTATCATAAGGCATGTTATCGAGTGTTTTGATCGCCAAGACAGAATTACGGACAAACATACAAAGATGCCCTTTAATGAGCCTCTAACTAGTTGTAATAGGTGAGTACCTGATGGTTAGTGAGCTAGTTAGTGCAAATATAAAAGTGCTGAATTTGTTTTCCTATAAGTTTAATGCATTTTCTTTATTATGGGAATCAACTTGCCACGGTCTTCCCACCCATCAGAACGGCACACAAGTAAATGGCTGTCCCAGCTGAAGTGAAGTATAATTCATAGAAGGAGAGAGACTGACCCCTACTGTCCAATCACAACAATAATACAAATGGAGCTTGGGGACCAGGACAGGGACGGAACATAACTCCTCTGGGACCTGACCCCAACAGCAGGACGCATCACCGTGCTGTACACAGGATTTAAATCAGTGCCCCGTTCAGAACCAGAGCTGTATTTTATAAAGATGATGAAACAGCAAAGGTTAAGAAAGAACGATTTTTTTCTTTTGTTGGCACCAATGACTGCATCTCTCTCTCTCTCTCTCTCTCGCTATTCTCCTGTGCTCTGTAATGCTGCCTATAATTACATGCAAGCAGAAAATAGCAGCTAGTAAGCAAATGTCAGACATGCTTAGGGAATTGATCAGCCATTTAAAGGACAGGTCACTGATGCCTCCAAAATGTCAGTTCCTCTCCTGCCCAATCAGAGCCCAGTGCAAAAGAGGGCAAAAACATCAAACATCCAATCAACCTGTTCCGCTTCCTGTAGTCATGATAATTAACGGCCCGTTAGGCCAGAATGTCACAATGTTGGTCGTTCATAGCCAAACACGTGCCTGCCTGCAATGATGTCGTATAATGTTAGCATCATTACATCGTTGTGTAAATGTCATGATAAAGCAGGCTCGAGGACCAGAACCCTCACAGTGGAGTGATTCTGCAATGTACAGACAGCTTCATCAAACACTGTATATAAATAGTGCCCAAGCTGAATTCCGACCCTTCAGCTAAATACGGCTTGTACAGAACAGCTTTTGGCCTATCGTCCGGAGATCACAAGCTCGAATCCTGATGATGCCACAGTCATCCGTGACCGGGAGTCAAGACAGCAAAATGAACCGTGTTCTCTGGGTGGGAAGGAGAACGTACTCTCTTTCTCTCTTCCCTGTCAGTCAGAGTGACTCTAGCCAATCGTGGGTGTCTGTGAGCTCATGCATGCAGAATAGGACAGATCGCGCTTTTCTCCGAGTGCGTTACGCTGCCCTGAGGCGCTGCATGAGCAGTACTTCGAAAAGATGCGGAGGTTGGCTTCATGTGTCCCGGAGCGAGCACATGTTTGCCCCAGCCCACCCTTGTTGTGTAATAGGGGCGAGTTAGCTAGTGAGTGGGCGGGAATTGGAAAGACCAAATTAGGGAGAAAATGTGTGTGTGTGTGTGTGGGGGGGGGGCTCCTTTAGTGAATTTCTAGTGACAAACAGTCGCTTTTTGAGCAGACATTAGTGGCTATCGTGCACTCGATACGGTTCTGCACCTCATATCACATCTGCTGATTATACATGTCGAGAGAGCAGATTCGGCCCACTCACCACCGGTGAGGAAAGTCTGACTGCTCATGTTTCCAAACAACCAATCATTGATCATCATTCCAAAACACTTTTCATGGCCACACTTACAAGTTCATAATTTTTTTTTTTATTTTTTTTTTTTTTTAAGTGTTTAAGTTTTTCCATTCAGAAACATTTCCTGTATATCTATTTCCTGACTACTCAATACCACTGCTTCATTTTGTCAGCATGCTTGATGCAAATTATTTGTGAACTATTTGTGTGTTGAACTATTTGTGTAAATACGCAAATAGTTAGTTTGTGGTGCCATGACCAAGTGTATTCAGAAAATATTTCTTCTTCATGCAACACTTTTGATCTGTAAAAGATAATGATGATTCAGTGAATACGCAATTTAGCCCATGACATCATCTGGCCACTAAACTAAACTAAAGTTCAGCAAGTAAAACTGGACAAATTACCTCCTATCTACCTCCGCTAAACCTATTAGCATTGTGTCTCAAATTGCATAACTTGTGTGCTATTTTAGACGGTTATTGAGTTCTAACACTACCCAGGTTTTCTATTACAGTTAGTGTCTGAATTTTAAAAACCTCTCATGTCACCTTAAAACCTACTGAAAGGTCTGTTGAGTACCAGTCACCTGGATTTAGTAATACTTTTCAGTGTAAGGTCAGAGGTTTCGATTTGAGACACTGCTCATGAGCTTTTCAGCGTGTTGAACGTTGCTGTACATAAAAATCGCTCAACATTTCACGGTTCAACGTGGGAACTTGATGCACAGGGACGTCGTAGCTCTGACATGCCGGCTAGTGAAGGTTGTTTTTTTAAATATTCCAGCTGTACATAAGATACACAGCGAGTGTGTGAATACCGCTCGCATCGCTGCGATTTTGCACGCCAAGTATAAACCAGGCACCTTGTGCTTAGAAAGCTAACAGAGACAAGCCCAGTGCAGTCAGTTACTTTGGCTTTGCTGCATTGTGCTTAAACAGATCGCATCGTTCACTAAACAACTAACACAGCTCATTAGGCAACCCAATTTAAACCAAACATCTCCCCTGGCCCTTTAAAATCAAATTATCCAAAAACTCCTAACAAAAAAAAAATAATACTATTTAACAGCGGCACTGATTGGGCCGCGCACCAGGGTGGTCAGTCCACAAAACTCGTGGCTGTCTGCCCCGGTCTGTTCTTACAAAGTCGCTTCTGATGGAGGAATCCCCAAGGTTTGTGCAACTCATTATGAGCCAAATCATCATTACGCACCCAATGCTGAAAGGATGCACACAAACACACATGGGCTACATTCAGTCCAGCCAAGCAAGCTGTAATGATCATGCCCCAAGCTTGTACTGTTCAGGAGGCCAACACTGGCCTCAATACACCAAAATCCTGGACTGACCATTTGGCATCATCAAAGAATTTGTTCTGTACTGAATAAGTCTATATTCATAACCTTCTGCCCTTGACATTAGGCAAAGCAGCAGAAGATTCCAGCTCCCTAACATAATCACTGAAGTACTGAACAGGCCAAAAATTGACAAGATTAACACGCGTCACAGCTCGCACACTTAAAACCAGTTTGCTGAAAGATCTAAAGGAGGAGAAGGCTGGATATTATTATTATTCTTAATTTTACACCCTTAATTTTAAATCTTAGCACTTCATATACACTACTTTACATGACTTAAATCCTTGATAAGGGTTTTTGCTTTATTGTGTATCATTACAGCATGTACTGTTTATCAAACTCAAAGAGCTACTGCTTTCTTCGGAGATAGTTTACTGGGTTTTTGTTGTTGTTGTTGTTGTTTGTGGGGATTTTTTCAGGCGAATTTGTGCAGAGTGGTTTGGGGCCAGGCATCACATGCTGGTAATCTGTTGGTGGAATAGCCACATGGGTGCATTTCAGCACTGAGTCACAATTACAGTGCATCTCCACAGGGCTAATGGATATCCAAAACCTGCAAACAGACAGACAGCGTCACTTTTGTTTTCAGAGAAAAAAAGTTCTATAAGCATGTGAAAGTGAGACTTCCTAACGTGTGGTCCTTTCCCGACTTGCTTCTCGAAACACTTTGGCTGTGATAACTATAAAGGCTCTATAGAAAGACCACGTCTGCAGATCAGATCAGTGTGTGTCTGCGTGCATTATTGACACACAGTCCACGTAGGTACGTCTCTATTTTAGGCCTTTAGCGGCCACATTAAGCGAAAGAGCCGAAGGAAAGCATGCTGAAACAGCCCTCTTCAACAACACAAAGGCTAACCTTAATGCATAATGCAAATGAGGACAGGAGTGCTGCGACTTTCCTTTCAACCTACGGATATAATTAAGAGCTCCAGGCTTGACGATTTGGGCCCACGAGAGGATTCCTCTCTCTTCTCTACCACTTCTTCATCTCGCTCTCTCCCTCGGTCTCATAATGTCCTGATCGTGTGTATAAAATCACCATCTTGAGACGGCACTAATCAATGTCCCTACAGGACCTGAGTCGCTTTCATCATGTCAAACTTGGGGATTAGTCTGTGATCTATGTTCAATTACATGTGGACAATCCTGAGAGAGGAACTAAAATCACTCTAATATAAAGAGAATTTTTAGAGGTTTTATTTCATTTTACATGAGAGAGCGAGATTCAATCCTGATGAAGTGAACCAAGCATGCCATGTATTTTGGGTTGCGGGCGACATTTGGACCGACAAACAAAAGAGAAAATAAGTGGTGGATATGACACACAACATGTTTTAAACTAGTAAGTTATTGAGATTTATCTATAGAAAATTTATTGTTTATGTTCGGGTGATTTCTACATGCCCTTGGCAAAGTATCATTTAACTTAATGAGGTTTTTTTGCATTTTGGTTTGTTTAATTATGTGCAATGTGAAAACAAACCGAACCAAAGTAGAAGTTTCGCTCTGATTGGGACTCGACACTAATAAGAATGAACGCACCCTTAATTTATTAACTCTCACCTATGTATTGGTGTTCTAGATTATTGAATGGGCATGTCGACCGGCTCAAATGTCTGTTTCGACCAAAAACAATCACTAGCGGGTGTGGAGGTAGAAACGTCTTTGACAGGAAGTCATTATCAAACAGTCTTTCAATCTGTTACATTCTATTAAGACACAGCAAACGGAGGGAGCAGACTACAAAATATGGCACATCATTAGACAGGCACACCTCCGCATTCCTGGCCTTCAGATATTCTACCACTCGAAGCACAGGAACATGTAAAGCAGGAGGCAGGGGACCCCAGGAGAGGACGTGGTCATAGTCCGTCATGCTCTCTGCTAAAAGAGGTAAAGCAGAGAGAGAGAGAGAGAGAGAGAGAGAGAGAGAGAGAGAGAATATGACACTTCTGGTTGCCTGCTTTAAACCAAGCAGCAGCAGACCATCACTGTCTGGGTAAACCGTGCAAGCAGAAAGCAGGCATCAGCAACAAAAACATGCAAGAAATGAAACTCAGCAAAAGTCTTGAGCTCCTGACCAAAAGTGGCGTCCGTGTCCTGACAGAAATACTGCAGTGCAGAAAGCCAGAAACACACAGGCACATCTAATGTCAAGCTGCATCTATACAGCACCATCTAGAGGCCATTAGTGAAAAAGATTTTCGTGCACGTTTAAGGAACTGCAAGGAGAATGACGACCTTGTCAGGACACCTTCACCAAAAAGAGGCCATTACCACAGAGTGAAAGAAAATACTTGACCATGTCAGAAGAGTAGGTCACACTGAAGGAAAATGTCAGAAAATTTAACTGGATGTGGTTACTACTCTGAAGCTGATTATCTTCCAATAAAGTGTTTTGTTCCAATTACATGAGAAAAAAAAAATGCAATTGTTGGCAATTTGCTAACAATTAAATTTTTTAAAGTAAGAATGAACATGTCATATGTTTTAACCATTTGGAGTTACATTTAATGTTACGGAACATCTATGAGACAAATTAGTTTGTTATGACTTATATTATAGCCGCTATAACAGCCGTTCCCTCATAAGTCTCTTTTTCCCCTCTTTCTTAAAGTAAATAAGATAAACTTATTTGTTGCTTGCCATTTTACCAATAAAACCGTCCTGAAGATTTTTCGACCCGTGGTGGAAAACTTACTGACCTTTACAAAGTGCTGCCGTCTGAGACGCCGTCCATGATGGTTACATCTCTTTTGAGAAAGTTTCACCATATTAGCGATTCTACATTTTCTTTACTTGATTATTATGAGTGTCAGATTATGTAAAGAGTCAGCCATACCAAGTATCTATGAATAAGCTGAAACAACGACGCATTAATATTACCCTAGCGTTTGAATTCGAGCCGGATCCACTGTCAGATCTACTGCTCCAGTGTAGAAAATTAACACCTTTGGGCCAATCAGAACTGAGGTATAAGAAATCAGTGACGTGCTTCTGAACTTCTGACAGTTGGGATTCGACAATCCATCGTCCTAGCACCATCATCCCAACACGTCTGACCACTGAAGCAACATCACGCTCATTGCCATGGAAACCGGTTGTCAAGAAGATTTCATCATGGGAGTGTGTAGTGCTGAGAAGGCTTGATATAATCCACACATCTGTTGACAAGGCCAGTGTCAGAGTGTGCTGCTCTCAGGCCCACTTCCCCGCTGGCTACTCTGTAGATGTTATGTCCATTCTGGACTGTACATCTTTTGTTATGTCTCTCCAGACGCCATCCTTCTCACTGCAAGCGCTCGGCAGAACTCATGCGTACTCAGACACTGCTCAATTCAGTAGATTTTAGATGTTAATAGCGACAAGAGAACCCCTTTCAGGACACTGAAGTTATCCTGGATCCGCTTGCTGTCTGATACCAGAGACCAGAAGCTATTAGCCGACTTAAGACAGTAAACAGATCAAATTCACAGACAAGCGCAATTAGGAGACATTTAGTATTCATGTTTTGCCGTGTGCATTCACTGACGGGCAGGTATTTGTTTTACTCCCTTAGTGATTAAGCAAATCAGTGATCAATCATTTTAATTGTGGTCTCGGATGCTGCGAGTGGAGTATGGAAAGTGCCTTCGTGCTGAAAACAGATGAATGTAGGAGCAGTTCATTCTCTCTACAGGCTTGCTACACGTAGGGAAAGAAGCCACGCCACACTGCACAGGCTTTCATAATATTGGCATCCTATCGTGTATCATAAGAAAACCATTATGAGTTTAAATAACAGAAGAATCACAGACTCACTAACAGGAATATGAACAGTGATGTGCTTTAATAGTATGATAACCTAGTGTAAAAATATCATGGCTTCACAATATCAAGTTACTAATCAACCATTTACAAAAGTAACAGTGATGATGGAAAAATTTATTGTAAATTCTTCACATTTCCTTATACATGCATGTATGTGTGTGTGTGTGTGTAACATAAATATTATATATAGGCAGGAAGTGAACAGTCAGTTCTCGAAGTTGATGTGTTGGAAGCAGGAAAAATGGGCAAGTGTAAAGATGTGAGTGACTCTGATCAGGTACAAATTGTGAAGGCTAGACGACTGGGTCAGAGCATCTCCAAAACAGCAGGTGGTGTGGGGTGTTCCCGGTATGCAGTGGTTAGTACCTACCAAAAGTGGTCCAAGGAACCACAATCGGTGAACCAGTGACAGGGTCATGGGCACCCAAGGTTTATTGATGTACGTGGGGAGTGAAGGCTAGCCCGTCTGGTCCGATCCCACAGAACAGCTACTGCAGCACAAACTGTTGTGCTGTGTTCATGACACCTTTCTGTCATGAACTTTTTCATCACAGCTTGCTGCACCTGTCAGAGTGCCCATGCTGACCCCTGTCCACGGCTGAAAGCACCAACAATAGACACGTGAGCATCAGAACTGGAATTCATGTGGACGGCCGGGTATGTGTGTGCGTGCGCATGTATGTGTGTGTGTGTGTGTCGTTACCTGGGGAAGAGATGGCACCAGGATGCACTATGGGAAGAAGGCAAGCCGGCGGAGGCACTGTGATGCTCTGGACAATGTTCAGCTGGGAAACCTTGGGTGCTGGCATTCAAGTCGATGACACGTACCACCTACCTAAACATTGCTGCAGACCAAATACACCCCTTCACAGCAGTGGCCTCTTTCAGCAGGATCATGCGCCCTGCCACACTACACAAATTGTGTGTTATTGACCAGACGGTTTTGAGCTGACAGGAAATCTATAGTACCACAAGGTTGATGTTTTGTGCATGTTGAGATGTTTTTCAGCTCACCACGGTTGTAAAGAGTGATTATATAGTTACTATATCATTCCTGGCAGCTCAATCCAATCTGGTCATTTTCCCCTCACCTCTCTTATGAACAAGGCATTTTCACACACAGACCTGTCGCTCACTCGATGTTTTTTGTTTTTCCACACGATGTTATGCATTGTGCTGCTGCCACATGATTGGCTGACTGGATAACAGCATGAATGAGCAGGTGTACAGGTGTTCCTATTAAAGTGGCCAGTGAGAGAGAGAAATTTGTACATATATATCTCAAAACCATTAACTGAACAATTTTATGATAAAAGCTCTTACACAGACTGGACTAATCTCATCACTGAGATCATATTTTTCCGCTATTCGGATGTCTGATGTGAACACGATGCTCGTGACTTGTATCGGAACGATTTGATGTGCTTTGCTGCTGCCACACGACTGGCTGATTGGATAACTGCATGAATGAGCAGGTGTACAGGTGTTCTTATTAAACACATAACCAGCTCAGCCATGTGCAGCACACATGCTTAGCCAAAAACAGATAGTAATGTCCCTTTCACAGCCGCTGTGTGTGATAAAGTTCTCTAGGTGGGGAGACAGAGGTAGCAATGTAACATGTTTACCACTGTAGTGGATTACACAGCCAAAAGGTTTTCATTTTCTGTGTAGAGGACGGAGATTGCTGTAGTGTGATTGAGGGCGAGTCCGGAGGGAGAGAGTTGTGAAATTTGTGGGGAGTTGCAGTCGGACATAAAAGGCATGAGAACCACTGGATTAAAGAGCTTGACACAACCGATTCTAATTGACTGTCTTATGTACGGCCATGAAATAATTACTAATGGCCGAGTATTAAAAAGACAACTGTTTCTGGCATCCAGTCATATTAACTGAAATATCTGGACTTTGTGATACCAAAATTGGTTTGTAAATCACTTTGACACCTAAAGTAAAAACACAAACTGCACAACATAAACAAAAATAGTTTTCTCAGACATTGTGAATGTGGTGTGAACTGGTCACAGGCTTCTCTGATATTGGGCCTCATTTATCAATCTTTTAGTAAAGTCGTGTATTCACACAAGGAAAACCGAACTAAAGTTTTATGCCGGATTTACAAAAGTGATATTCTTCATACTGGCATGTATGTGTCACTACATAAAAGACCACCCCGTCCTCCATTTATACATCACATTACATTTACGGCATTTGGCAGACACCCTTATCCAGAGCGACTTACATTTATCTCATTTTTATACAACTGAGCAGGTGAGGGTTAAGGGCCTGGCTCAAGGGCCCAGCAGTGGCGGATTGGTGGGATTTGAACTCATGACCTTCCGATCAGTAGTCCAATGTCTTAACCACTGAGCTACTATTTATACGCCACCATTTCTTTTGTCATAATTGAAAGACTAGTTTTATTTGTCTTAATTTATGGGTTTGTGTTGGCTCACTTTCTACACACACACACATATATATATATATATACACATACACACATACATATATACACACACACACACACACACACACACACACACATATATATACACATACATACATATATATATATATATAAATATAAAATATTCTTCATAAGTGCCAATAATATAAAATTGTTCTCAATGGTACACTTAGTCCCTGACCGAGTGAACGAGCACAAGGATGTCTTTTTAATAGAGTCTCCAAAGCGCTTCTATAAGTCTCTCTGGATAAGGGCGTCTGCTAAATGCTGTAAACATAATAAAAATGAATCATTTAAACTCGACACTATATTCCAGACATAAAAGTTTAGCAGTCCATTAAAAAAATGATGATGATCTGAAGTCGAACAAGTAGAGGTTTACATTAGCAAGTCGTCTTATGCGTAAATTTACACGCGCTCGGGGGCGCGATATGAATGTTTTCTTCCAAATTACAGGATTTTCATGACTACCAAATTACTTGTGTATACGCTTCTACAAAATCTACGAATAAATCCAACCGACTCTAGCTTGATATATAAGGCCAGATATGTGTTAATAGTAATAACAGTATTGCCTTTCACTAATCTGTATACCTTTCACAGCGCTAGCACAATTTCAGCGTTCTACCCAAAAAACCTACTAAAAATACGAGCAGGCTAGTCCAGCCGGACGTTCTCCTGAGTTTATGTATGAACGGATCAAACCTGACACCAAAAAATAAACAACCTCATGTCCAGACACTAGAGGGGAAAGTGGGAGACGACTGACAGTTTGTTAAGTCAGGCGCATACATACACATGCCGCATGGCCAACTGACAATCTGAGATCATTTCTGACACGTCTACTGAGAGCTCTGGTTCACCTTTCAGTGCTCTGCTAACAAGACTGTGTAAGGCACTCGGCACTCTCAGCTTCGTTTAGACAATCCAGACTTGTTGAGCCATGGTGCAGGGCCCTAGTGCATGTTCTTCTCATCATGCACAACTCCCTACAGTGCATCGATGGCCAGAGCTTTTTAACCAATTTCTTCTCACAGGGACACAGGGAGATAATGCTATAACAGCCCAGGTACTGTCTACAGTCTAGAGTACACCTGAATATGAGGAAGAGGAGAAAAATATCCACCTGAGATGCTTAGTTAACATTATTAGCTCATTAACCAATCAAAAGTTAATTAAGGGAGAAGCATTTTGTACATTAATTCACACAAACAGTCAGATGTTTTTGTGCTTTCAAATCTGAGGCACGTGTTGATTGTTTAATATCATTAAACCCCGAGCTAAATGAACTGCTTGCACAGACCGTAATAATGAAGTGAGGTCTTTTCACGTCTGTCCTGACACCAATGCTCCATTCATACCCGAGAATACAGAGTTTCGTAAGCAGTTGTTGGAAGATCACCAAAGCGATCTTTCCTCATTAGTTCTAAAGAGTTTTCTGGTAGAGAGTTATTGATTTTAGCACATTTCTCGAGGCTCTTTTTATTTTCATTTCAAAATAAATTTTAAAAAATGGCGTCGAGTTCGCAAGCTCAGTGTTACTTCACTACAAAGCCGCATCTAAATTCACTCGAGATTCATTTACGACCCCGGGTCACAAAACGTCTCTCTTATGTGACATAGAAGAGACCGAGAGAAACTGATTTTGAATGGCTTGTCGGGTTTAGGGCGAGATCTGATCACGGCTGACCAGCAATTTTCATTACGCTGGTGCGTCTCTTTACAGTCTAAGCAGCACCAAAATACAGAGAAAAGCATTCACGATACACATAACGTGCAGGAGTGAAGTGTTCGTGCATTGTAAACGGTTTTGTCTGTATTTTGGTGCTGCTTAGACTGTAAAGAGACGCACCAGCGTAATGAAAATTGCTAGATTCATTTGAAGCAAAATGTTAAAGCGTTAACACTCCCCATTAGAGCGGTCAAAAAGAGAGAACAGTGATCTCCAGAGTAAATAGTTAACCATGGATAGCGTGCTGTTCCTACAGAACAAAACGGAAGAAAATACTTTTGCCAACCACATATAAGATGAATAAGTTTTAGGACTAATTTCTATTATTAGCCACCTATCTTTAATGGGAATGTCTTGTTCAGACTTAAATATCCCCAATTACTGACATTACTAATTTAGTGCTCGGCGGCTAAATAAAATAAAACCCTATTGAAGTTTTTTCTTTGTTAAACATCCTTTTTTTTTTTTTTTTAATCTGTTTAATATTAGTCTTAGATTATGTATATGAGAAGTTACTGTTTCTGTAGTAACATGTTTATTATTACGAGCACATTAATAATAGCCTGTGGTTCATGTTACAGCGGAAATTAGTGTCCGAGCTGTGCTGTTATTTAAAAATAATGCTAAATGTAGAAGCGGCTTCATGGCTCATCTATGTGGTTGCTTGTTTGGAGACAAATCCAGCACTTTTCTTAAATAGCAAGCGTTAGTATTAGCACTTAATATACTGTTCATTTTTACTAGCTTGGCTGTTCTGTAGCAAGTGTTACTCCACCAGTGTCTCCACACTGATCCGATGCAGGCTCGTGAGCAGGAAAGTGAGAGGACACACCAATCAGTGAGTATGTGCTGAGCGCTTCTCTCTAAGTGACACAAATTTCGTTCCTCCTGTCAGAGAAGACATCGTGCCAACAAGTCCTAAGTTTTATAAGCGATTTCTTTCTATAAATAGTAGGCTGCAGTCAGAGGGATTGCAAATGGCTCTATACTCCCTAGCCCCATTTCAGGTTACTTCATGGGCTGTGTAATAAAGCTAGCTCTGTTATTTCAGGACAGAAGACTGAAACATGACGATACGTGGAAAAACTGATTTTCATTTTAATCTTTCAGTATTTATTTTTATTTTACGGTGAACAAGGTGAAGCTTTAAATTTCAAGATTCGTGGGAATTTTATCAACAACAAAAAAAAATTCAGTGAATTCTTACTTGCAGTAAATTAGGGCTGTGACGGTGGCCATGACAACCGCACCACTACGGTGGTAGTTTGCCACCACGGTGGTGTCACACCACGTTAATGTTCCTACTTGAGTGGACACTATGGCAAGTACAAAGTTTTGTATACAAGTGTAATAATAATAATAATAATAATAATAATAATAATAATAATAATAATAATAACAACAACAACAACAACAACAACAGTTGCAATA
>JANDJT010000002.1:22988163-23004238 GCA_024331685.1 Stegophilus panzeri | reverse complement strand
AATCTGTGGCTGAATGTGCTCCTGAGCCTCCTCAGCTCAGCATAGAGAGGATGAGAAGGATTGTCCATGATAGCTTTGAGCTTCCCTCTCATCCTGTTCTCAGTCATTTCCTCCACACTGCCCAGTTCCATCCTAACCACAGAGCTGCCATTCCTCACCAGCTTGTTCAGTTTGTTGGCACCACAAGTCCCAATGATGCCTCCCCAGGACACCACAGCAAAGAAGATACCACTGGCCACCACAGGCTGGATGAACACCCGTAGAAGCCTAGTGTACACATTAAAGGACCTGAGCGTCCTCAGAAAGAACATCCTGCTCTGTCCTTTTCTGTAGAGGGTCTCAGTGTTGTCTGACCTGTCCAGTTCTGTCTCCACTCCCTCTCCCCTTATGGTGACAGGGGTGGGGGCCTCTTGCTGCGCTGGAAGCCCATCACCAGCTCCTTGGTCTTCCTGATGTTGAGCTGAAGGTGGTTGTTGTCACACCATCCTTTGAAGCTTTAGATAAGGTCTCTGTACTCCTCCTCTTTATCATCTGTGATACAGCCAACAATGGAGAAGTCTTCAGAGAACTTCTGTAGGTGGTATGCACCCAAACTGAAGCAAAAGTCAGAGGTGTAGAGGGTGAACAAGAACAGTGACAGTATAGTTCCATAGGGTGCACCAGTGTCGCTAGTCATCACGTCTGAAAAGCAGCCTTGCAGCCTGACATACTATGGTCTGTCTGTGAGATAATCAGGGATCCAGGCCAGGAGGTCCTGGTCCACCCACATCAAAGAGAGCTTCTCGGTCAGCTGGAGTGGCTGGAATATGATAAAAGCACTTGAGAAGTCAAAGAACATGATCCTCACCGTGTTTTGAGGCCTTTCTAGGTGTGTATACTGTAAGCTCTATGAAGCAGGTAGATGATGGCAACCTCCACACCAATGTCAGCCTGGTACGCAAACTGCAGCAGATCCAGGCAGTTGCGTAACAGGGGCCTGAGGTGCCGCAGAACCAGCCTCTCAAGGGATTTCATTGCGTGTGACGTTAAGGCAACAGGACTGAAGTCATTGAGTGCACTGGGACGTGCTTTCTTGGGCACAGGGACTATGCAGAATGTCTTCCAGATCTTAGGCACCTTCTTCAGCCTCAGGGAGAGGTCAAAAAGATACTGAAACACTCCTGCCAGCTGGTCTGCACACAACTGGTTTGATGTCAGGTCCTCTGGCCTTGTTAATCTAGGTCTTAGTGAGCTGCCGTGTCATCTGTCTGCTCGTGATCGTGATGACTGGGATGGTTGGGGATATGGTGGGGATATGGGGAGAGGGTGGAGTGGTGGTGGTGATGCTGCCTTCCTGGGTGTGTGAGGTATAGTGATGTCATTCTTTATCTTTGCTTTGTTTTCTGGTGACAAAAGGTTGGCTGTGGCTGTCGTGCCCCAATCCTGTGATGCTGCAGGGGTGCCTACGGAGGCGAGGGTAGTCGAGGCGTGAAAGGGGACCGCCCTCTTGGAGGTGTTACTTACTCGCTCTATGACGTCTTCATTATGGTGTATTTATGTATATTATTAAATATCAAGTCCAATCTAGCTTCAATTTACCTTATGCTTAGTAGGACCGATTTAAGTTTTGTTTTCATCAACATTCCTTTACATTTTGGCATGATTACTTTTGGAAAAACATTAAACAAAATGAAGAACCAGGCCAATGTTTCTGCACCCTTGAATCAAGTGCTACAAGGGTGGAAAAGAGTGCTATGAATGCACAGCAGGCCACATTGGTGGAGTGTGTAAGAGTACTGTAGCAACTATCAGAAACAATATGATGGAATGTATGCTTATGCTTAGGTATGCTTAGATTAATGACATAACTCGGGAACAAATTACAGACTACTTACAACACTCCCCCCCCCTAAACACTACTTAGCACCGAAAATGAAAAAATTTCAGAAGTAAAAACTGCCAGGAGTGACAAAGGCTTAAGAAATTAGAATATAATCTAATGTGCCACCAGAAAAATAATTAATGTCTGTCTCTATATTTAGTTGCCATGGGCGAAATCTCAAACAGAACCTCAATATAAAAAAATGAGACACGCATAAAGGACTTTTGTCAAGTTCTGTATCAAACCCTGCCCCACTCCCCACACCTTAATTTACAGGCTATTCAAATGCTCTCACCTGGATACCCACATATTAATGACTGTATAATAATTTGGCATAAACAGCACAATTAAATTACAGAATGTCTGTCCAAATTGTGTGCACCGTTCACACCGTCACAACAAGGGTTTTCTCTGAACCCTTTGAGTTGGTACAAATAAAGTTTAGAAACTTGAAAGTGTAAGTAAAGCACAGTAGCAGGTCTACACCGTAACATGTCCGGCTGCAAAAGGACAGCATGTCTGGATAGAGACGAGTGAGTTACTGTCTATGAGTCAGTGATGGATCAAGTCTTAATAACAGAGACAAAGCCCTGCTGAACTTTAGAATGTTTTTCACTGGTCACTTCACATCTCCAGCTTACCCTTTTCCCCCCGAAGCAAAAGTTTTGCAGACACCCACCAGTGTCAATGTGGTATAAAGGTTTAGACAAGTAAATGCGGTTTTGATTGCTTGGTGCTGTCGAGAGCCACCCGTCAGTCTTGCTGGTCAGAAGAATTAGGATGAGAGCAGGATGACCCCTGGACTTTCCGAGCCGTGAGAAACAGAACAGAGCCTGGACTAATAATACTCGCACAACAATCCGGTAACTGCTGGGTTTTTTCATTTCTTCTCTTGCGACACTAGCTGTGACTACTGCTTAAGATCCTGTGACTCCACTGACATTTACGCTCTGGTGCTGGGCCTAAAATGACAAACAGCACGCCAATGTGACTCTTCTGCCTGAGATCATGTTTGCTTTGCTATGATTACACACGAGTTTGCTAGGATGATGTCTCGCTCAGGTTTTTTCTACTATAATCGTAGATCAGCATGGGTACTGCTCATTTATTAGCCAAGCCAGGGTTCAGTGTTCATCTTTATTAGGTTTGGCTCCAAGAAGAGAATGAGAAAAATAGCACACTGCACAAGGACAAAGGCTCCTGTTTTTACAACCGCAATTATTCAAGTCACAAAGTCACTTGTTTTAACTTTCAAAACTCACCACAGTGGCATCACATTAACGCGTCACAGAGAGGAATGTGCTTTGTTAACTTGTAGTACAGAGCACACACACACAAAATCGTTGCCAGTTAATTTAAGTCACAGGCATGTACAGTGCTTTGCAGTAAAGCAAGTAATTAGGATTTGGAATAAAGGCTGTAGTGAGAGAAATATTTAAGAAAGAGAACTTCTATTCTTCAATTGATCTCATTTCCTGGTGAATCATAAAAGAAAGAAATGTTACCCTTAGCTACTATAATGAGTTTCTGTCTACAAGGTCAGTAGAAATTTAGTTTTAAACCACAACAAACCATTAGCACAGACGCATTTATGTTCAGAACAAAGGCGCAAAATTACTTCTTAAGCATTGTGGGAGGAAGTGCAATGAAACAGCCAAGGCTGTTTGAGGATGTCCATCTGACAATAGTAGAGGGTCAGTCCATCTCAATTGGTCCAATAATTCTAAAGCTGGTTGCGTGACCGTTTTTAATTATTCAAATTTTTCTTAAGTGACCACCTCTATGTTTTGGCATTGCAAAATCACCAGTTTTGGGGTGGTTTGTTGTTTTTTTTCTGTTTTTTTTTTTTTGCTTTGTTTAACTACGGCAGCCATCTTTGTGTCATGCCACACAACAGATTTTGGTTATACAACTGTTTACAGAAACCTCAATATCTCAGCTCAGGATGGTTCTAGAACAAAAACTGACCTCTAGAACACATTACAAGGTACATGTTGGGACGCTGTGTAAAATGTAAATAAAAACAGAATGCAATGATCTTCAAATCTCATAAACCCGTATGTCATTCACTATAGAAGATAGAACACACGTCAAATGTTTAAACTGAGGAAATGTACCATTTTAAGAAAAAAAAAAAAGGGAACTTTAAATTTGATGGCAGTAACACGTCTCAAAAAAGTTGGGATGGGGGACAACAAAAGGCTGGAAAAGTAAGTGTTACTAAAAAGAAACAGCTGGAGGAACATTTTGCAACTAATTAGGTTAATTGGCAACAGCTCAGTAAGATGATTGGGTATAAAAAGAGTATCTTAGAGAGGCAGACTCTCTGAGAAGTAAAGATGGGATGGAATCTGTATGGAAGCATGTGTTGCTCTAAAACTTGTATATACCTTTCAGTATTGATGGTGCCTTTCCAGATGTGCAAGCTGCCCATTCCATAGGCACTAATGCACCTCCATACCATCAGAGATGCAGGCTTTTGAACTGAGTGCTGATAAAAAGCTGGATGGTCCCCCTCCTCTTTAATTTAGAGGACATGGTTTCCAAAAAGAATTTCAAATTTCAACTCGTCTGACCACAGAACAGTTTTCCACTTTGCCTCGGTCCATTTTAAATGAGCTTTGGTCCAGAGAAGATGGCGGCGTTTCTGGATCATGTTCACATATGGCTTCTTCTTTGCATGATCGAGCTTTAACCAGCATTTGTGGATGGGACAGCAAACTGTGTTCACAGACAATGAGTTCTGGAGGAGTTTCTGAACCCATGCAGTGATTTCCATTACAGAATCAGGCCTGTTTTTAATGTAGTGCCACCTGAGGGCCAGAAGATCACGGGCATGCAGTACTGATTTTCACCCTTGTCCCTTGCGCACAGAGATTTCTCCAGATTCTTGGAATCTTTTGATATTATGTACTGTAGATGAGACATTCATAGTTTTCACAATTTTACATTGAGGAACATTATTCTGAAATTGCTTCACAAATTGTAGACGCAGTTTTTCACAGATTGGTGAACCTCTGCCCATCTTTACTTCTGAAAGACTCTGCCTCTCTAACGTACTCTTTTTATATCTAATCATGTTACTGACCTGTTGCCAATTAACCTCCAGCTGTTTCTTTTTTAGTAACACTTATTTTTCCAGCCTTTTGTTGCTCCTGTCCAAACTTTTTTGAGACGTGTTGCAGCCATCAAAAGCAAAAATTACCTTATTTTTTTTCTTAAAATGGTAAATTTCCTTAGTTTAAACATTTGATATGTTTTCTATGTTCTAAAGTAAACAACATTTGGGTTTATGAGATTTGCAAATCATTGCATTCTGTTTTTATTTACATGTTACACAGCGTCCCAACTTTTTTGGAATTGGGGGTTGTACATATAAGTTATAAATGTAATGCTCAAGATTGCTCACAGTTCCACATTTAGGGTCAGTTTATAATGGGAAGGGTTCGAGTCCCAGTCTTAATTTTTAGAGGGGGACCTAGGTAAGTATAGTGTGCACGCAGAACATTTCAGGTTTGAGATTTTTATTTATTTTTGTTTAGATGGGGCAAGAAAGTGCAATTTTTTTTAAAAATTCCCCTCACTTTCGGGTTGAATATCCCTGGTGGGGTACCAGATACGAACCTGAAATCTGAGGTAAACAGCTGTATAAACCAAAATTTGATGCGTGCCAAGACACAAAGATGGCCGTCGTAGTTAGTCCAAGTAGATTTAAATAAATAAATAAATAAATAAATAAATAAATAAATAAATAAATAAATAAATAATAATAATAATAATAATAATAAATTACCTGGTGGTTTTGCAATGCCAATGCATAGAGGCAATCACTCAAAAAAATTAAGAAAATTAAAAATGGTCAATCAACTTGCATTGGACCACTTGAGATAGAATGATGGTAGATGAAATAGTGGTGCAAGGGAATGTCTGAGCTCCTGTGTGAGCTCCTTCAGAGACACACAAGGTGATGTGCAAAACCACAGTGGTGCTCTTTTTAACTTTAAAAGAACCTAAAATCTATGACTCAAAGCCTGAATCCTTTCAGACTGAATTATTCTCAAGGCCAAAATTATGCTTTTACAAAATTCATCAATATTCATCTGTCAATGGATGCCTTGAAGAAAGCCTTTCATTGAAGCCGAAAAGGAAAACCTGACTCAAAGCCTTAAAACTGACCTTCACCATGAAGTCTCAATTGTGCGATAAAATGCCATTAAAAGTTATTCATATTTCACTGCCATTTTCAACATCTTTTGGTTCAGATAACCAATATGACCCAAAGCTAAACAAATATGTTTAAATATGTTATCTGACAACATTTTCCTTTTGTAATCTACTGTATGCCATAACAGCAGGTTTTAAAAGGCAAAACACTTAATTGTCTATATTCTAAAGGCTGTTGTACGAGGAATGCAGGATGTGATTCAAGTGTTTGCTTTGTGCTTTTCGTGCTATCAGAGTCAGTGAGAAGTGCATTTACACCTAACAATACATCATATGACATATCAAATAAAGACTCAGACTCTTTGCTTTCATGTTTTCAGAATGTTAAACTGTTCAGATCAGTTCTGGATTGGGTGCAGCGTTACACTGGACGCTTTTTCCAAGAAGTGTCCTTTTTTTTTTCTTTTTTTTTTTTTAAGGTGATATAAAGCTATTTCACAGTAAAAGTAGAGTAGTAGAAGTAGAGTAGAAGAACTTTATATAAATATTCAAAAAGGAACCAGTGTGAAAATAATTATAATCATATACTATATGGCCAAAAGTATGTGGACATCTAAGTACTGAACATCTCATTCTAAAACCAAGGGCATTAATATTCAATTGTTCCCCTTTTGCTGTTATGATAAGCTCCAGTCTTCTGGGAAGGCTTTCCACTAGATTTCGGAGCGTGGTTGTGGGGATGTGTGCTCATTCTGCTACAAGAGCATTAGTGAGATCAGGTACTGATGTTGGGATGATGAGGAGGTCTGGGGTTTAGTTGGCGTACCGGTTCATCCCAAAGGTGTTCAGTGGGGTTGAGGTCAGGGCTCTGTGCAGGACACTCAAGTTCTTCCACTCCAAGCTTCACAAACCATGTCTTCATGGAGCTCGGTTTGTGTACAGGGGCATTGTCATGCTGGAACAGGTTTGGGCCTCTCAGTTCAGGTGAAGGGAAATTGTAATGCTACAACATACAAAGACATCCTAGACAATTGTGTGCTTCCAACTTTGAGGCAACAGCCTGGGGAAGAACCACATTCGGGTGTGATGGTTAGGTGTTCACAAACTTTTGCCCATGTAGTGTATAATTTAATTTAGGGTTGTTCAGTTCCACGGGTAGTCACACTGATGATCAGATGGTTCTCGCTGTTATCTTTTTAAAAAAAAAAGAAGAAAAAAAAAAAGAAAAGAAAAATAAATAAATACAGATTTAAAAAAGAATTCATGTCTAATACCATCTACCCATTCATGTTTTCCTTCATGAAATTTACAGTGGATCTTTTACATCAAGTACTATACACAACTACCTCCATCATTATTTTCTTGTTTATTAAACAATCACATTCAGGATACAGACCATCAACATGCATGTTTAACCAATCAGAATGCATGTTCTCCTGTAAAGGCAAGCGAGGCTGACTAATGGATTAATCAGCGGATCAGTTTCAGCCTGAGGTCGGGCTGAGTGACTGTGTACCCTGTGTGTATTCACTCATTAGTTGTCCTGATCAGCCCACTGTGAGTCAGCTGTTCATCAGAATTGTGTCCCTGAACATTCGTCATGATACCAGGTAATACTAACAGGTATCAGGACTGCGTGTACTGATTTTGTTTACTTATGCGCAAATCCTTATGTAAAGTAGCCACAGAAATAATTCTTCTTTCCATCATGAATACAGGCCTCTATGTTCTCTCTTTGAAAGGCAATTTAAGCTCACACGCATCGTCGAAGAAGAAAAGGAGGAAAAATGACGAAGTGCAGACTGCAGCACTTACGAGGCGAAACTATGGTAATCATGCCTGGGTTCTGTAATGTTAATTGCAAGGTGAGCTTTATGATCAGAGAGAGGAAGCCATGCCAGAATCTATAGTTTCAATTACCGTACTGGACAGGGAAATGGATCCAGTAGGAAGGACTTCATTGTGAGGCAATTATTCGCTGTAAACGTAGTCTTGAGGTAAACAACCAGGTCTGAATGTCAGAGAAAGGAGATGGAGAAAGCTTAAGGCAGAGAGAGAAGACAGACTGACAAAGGGTGGGCTTATACACAATGCTTTAAGATTCAAATAAACTGTCAATCTACCAGCTACTCAAGATGTGCACAGAAAAGCCATGTTTGAGAAATAATACGAAACTTTATAAAATACCCCGTAAAATGTGTCTGTGAGTTTGTGTATGAAAAAGTCTTCACGTGTAAACCGCACGAGTAATACTATCAACATGTGGATGTTAAAATAAAAGCATACCCAGTCCAATTGTTTATTTCCATTCTTTTATTATTTCAATTAAAAAAAAAAAAAAAGTCACCGAACATTGTTCACGAAGCACATCTGAGTCGTTGGTATTACTCATCAAATTTTTTGACTCTTTACATAGCACCATTCCCTTCATAAGCCTGCAATCATTCAGGCTAATTCAAATGAGCATTGTTCAATGTCAGGTTTATTATTTTATATTGAAGAATGTTCAGGCTAAAATAAAGAGATAAAGTTTGACAAACAATTAAGAGCATGCATAAATTGAACGATCCCAAAAAATCTCCCAGGACTCCAAAAATAATTGAATTTACAGAGGAGTTAATGGCATGCCACTATAATTAAACTCTCTCTCGTTTCTGCCCTCTCTCTTCTGCACATGAACACACGAGCAAGTGACAAGGGCATTAAATTGGAAAATTCGTTTTTAGTTAAAAATACGTGATTCATGCCATTCATCTAGCTGTTTCTGCCCTGCATGTAGATTTTCTGCTCAGTGAAGTACGCTCGTGCAGTGGTGGAACTAGCAGATTTGTTTTACATGCTAGATTAAAAAAAAACTCACAGAGGCTTATCAGTCTGCGTTTACTTTAAAGAACAGAGAAACTGCATCCTGAGCGACCTGCTTTTTCCCTGCCACAACAATTTCTCAGTGCAGTCTACCTAATTGCCAAGAGCAGTCTACCTAATTGCAAAGGCACAACAAGCTTTGCCACTTACCTTGGGACAATAAAGAGTGCAATTAGTGGTGCAACATCTTTAGGCGTTAAACATTAAGCATCGAGGTAAAAGGTTAACTTTTTTTGGTCCAGTCAAGCCAGGGGGCTTCTGTAGACCCATTTTTTATTTTATTTATTTATTTATTTGTTTATTTATTTTTTTTAAACAGACCCTAACCGAATTTCTGTTACCAATAAATAAACAAAAAGACTTTAGGATGCCAGAACAAAAATGAAGACACAGAGACACGCAACAACAATTAGAAAGGTTCCACAGCATGAAACATGCAGTTTTGTGGCTGTGCAGAAGTGCCATAACTGTTCAGATCTTTTTAAACTATATTCTTTGTGAATATTTGGGCTGAAACTATGCAGTATTTTCACTTTTGAATGACTGATTTATATTTAAAATAATAATAATAATAATAATAATAATAATAATAATAATAATAAAAAACATGAAATACAAGCAGAAAATGCAAGCTTATATTGTATGAACATAAAGAAGGTGCCATTATTACTGCTATTGTAAACATCCGTAATGTTGAATATTAAATATAGTGTCATGAAAACTCAACAAAATGACTTAAAGCAAAGAATTTGAGATAAAAAAAAAAAAAAAAACAAGAAAAAAAAAAAAAAAAAAAACGATGAGCAAAAAACAAACAAAAATAAATAAATAGTTGACCTGAATAGGAGTTTACAGTGGGCTGTGTTCACAGCTGGCAACTCGATATCTACGTGAGGAAAGTTATTCATACTCAGAGACGAGAAGCAAGCGGTTTGAAGGATACGCTGAGCAAGCACTCGTCTGCTATCCCTACAGCTCACCAAGTCGTTCATAGTTTTATCCATAAAACTTTGGTCCTGAGGATAAGCAATGTCTCCAATTAAAATACTGTCTCCTTTTAGTAATTAATTGTGTTATATTTATATATTTAATACTGGCCTCAAATATTACAATATTGAATTTACAATACACAAAACATAAATTCTGAGTGAACTTTCAGACACTGGTGCTAGACGCAAGTCAGCAGGAGAAGGAAAAGAAGAAAAAAGAAAGAAAAAAAAGAAAAGAAAAAAAACAGGCCTCGAGTCAAAGTTAAAAAATCACACATAACTGAGACGTGCCCAGAGTCTTCAGGAAAACATTTTAATCAGGTTCCACATTTCAGTCTTCCAAACACAACAGTGAAGACAGTCAGCAAAACTCTGGCCAAATGTGTAACGGGCCAGGAACCAGTCCAAACCGCCCCAGATCTGTTGCTAGCTGGGTAGTAGTTGTGGATGCATTATCAGAGACACAACACACATGATGTTCTGCTGATTCTGATTAATCAAATTACTCATCTACAGACAATTTACACACTTCTCATTATTGGGCCGAATTTCCCATTGAGAAAATGGCTACACGGTCATAATGGAGGTAATTAAAACAGCCTTTTTTTTTAACCATTTAAAAATTATAATAATTAGGACTAGGATCCCAAGAGACACTACCAAGTATTGTATTTGGTGACCATTGTCTCTCTGGGCAAAATGCACGTTAATAATACGTATGTGTGCATGTATTTGATCCTCATCCAGGCACTGTTTTAGTGCCTGAAACCGGTACCTCAGAAGTCTTGTACCATCCCAAATACCATTTCAATTTTATACAATACTGTTAAATGCACTTAACTTACTGTACGGCCATAACACCATCAACTGGACTAGGATTATAAATTGCTTTAATAATTAAGGACAAGTATTGGTAAAATCACAGTGTAATGTAATATCTGAAAATTGATTTTCTCTTACAATTATGCTCCAAAGAGAATGCAGGAGTAAAGAAATACAAGCCTTGGACTGCTGTGTTACCATTTAACAAGTAACAGTAAGCCATTTATGATGCTCTATCATTAATACCATATTCACAGAAGGCATAACGAGTAGACGAGTTGAGAGAGTACTCTCCTTTACCAGATAAGTTAACTGTTTGCTGGCAAATCCAGCCACTGTATCTCTCAACACATACTGAGGTGAGCAATAACACTTGTTTCAGGCTCCTGGCGCTCCTGATTTAAGATAAACATTCATTTTATGTTAAGTTTATTAATCTCTTATAAAATCCCCAGTAAAGCTTGGTCTGGCCAGCTCCCAAAACACAGGCTGAGCTGGTCGACCTAATGGCTCTGCAGACTGTTATTTTTCCAGATTCCTCATTCCTTAAATTAATTAAAAGTTTCTCGAGACTTTCTAATCTCCCTGCTGTTTTTATTTAATTGAAGCAGCTTGTTTATGATGTTGCCTTATTAGTTGTAATTTATAAATTCTTTCCATCGCCTAAGAGGAAAAAGTATTAATCGGTTTAATTCAAATTAACAAGGTGTCCTGTTCGTTATACGTCATACACTTTATTAGGAACACCTGTACACCTTCATATCCGTGCAATTATCCAATCAGCCAATCATGTGGCAGACATGCCATGCATAAAATGATGTAGATACAGGTCAAGCACTTCAATTAATGTTCACATCAAAAGTCAGAATGAGGAAAATCTCAGTCATCTCAGTGACCTCAGCCATGACGCATGGAGTTGTTGGTGCCAGATGTGTACTTCAGTTTGTGTATATGCGCAATAATCTACAGAGCTTACACAGAATGGGGTGCAAAACAAAAAACATCCAGTGAGCAGCAGTTTTTAGGCAGAAACAGCTTCTTGATGGGAGAGGTCAGGGGACAATGTCTAGTCTGGCCAACAGGAATGCTACAGTAACCACTCTTTACAACTGTGGTGAGCAGAAAAGCATTTCAGCCTTGAGGCAAATGGGCTACAACAGCAGAAGTCCACATCGGGGTTCACTCCTGTCAGCGAAGAACAGTAATGTGAGTCCCCGTCAGTGGCCACAGGGTCAAATGTGCATTTGAAGATTACACAAACGTCACCAGGTTTCAGGAACACGCGTTTCTGCTGTGACATGCAGGTGTTAGGGCCACAATCTACCCAGTCTATAAGACTTCCAGCATGATAATGCAGCATGTCACAAATCACAAGTCGTCTCAAACTGGTTCAATGAACATGACAATGAGTTCAGTGAGTACTTCAGTGGCCTCCACGCTCACCAGATCTGAATCCAATAGAACACCTTTGGGATGTGGGAGATGTGCAGCTGACAAATCTGCAAGAGTTAGGTCAGCGTGGACCAGAATCTCAAACGAAGGCTTCCAACTCCATGGCATGAAGAATTGAGAGTAAAAGTGGCCCTTCCAGTGAGTGTACACACATATACGATATAAAAGCTGATCTGCGCACTCTATATGCAGAAGAATAAAGTGCCTTAAAGAGGATGATTTGTATATGGACCTAACGATATAAGAAATGGAAGTCCTTTCCAAGGCAACAATTTTTAGCTTCTGTGGTCTATGCATTACAAATGTATAGAGTAACAGTGCTGCTAGCATCTGCTCTGCCTGTGAATATATAAAATAACAGGATTTATTCCAATGCCTTTGATATTAATCTGCAAAGAAATCTCACAGCCCTAATCGGTATTTAATAGGGATGCACCGAAATTTCAGCCGGCGAAAATGGCATTTTCGGTTTTTGGCCGAGAGAGAAAAAAGGTTGAAGATATGAGTCGGAAATATATGCCGCCATGCCTGCCCTGCCCCTCAGCGCTCAGATTTCACTCTCGATCTAGCCGACGGTTATCACGGCACTACCCGCCAAAGGGAGATCATGTCAGTGGTTTGGAAACACTTCAAAGTTTCTGATAAGGACATCAAATTTGCCATCTGCAGTGTGGAGTACAGTGCCGAAGAACTTTTCCACGACAGGTTTGATACACCAACTGAAAACACAACTAAAATCCCATTCAATATGCAGAGTTTCACCTGTTGTTTTCATTAAAATGACCGTGTAGCATATTTAAACTTTTTGTATTTGCAGGATGCTAGCCTACAGCTGCTAAGTTCATTACCTGACTGCAGTTTTGCATATCATGATAGTTAAACGTTACATTATTTGGATAATTGGATAAACTGAATGAAGAATAATATATTTAATATTGTTTTAGTTTATATTAGTGTGTTCATTTCAATAAAAGTGTGATCATTTTATTGATTTGTAGTTTTTCAATTGAGATTCATTAAATTCATGACGAACTAAAAAGTCTAATATTAACACAATTATACAAAAAAATAAAACACGGCTCAGAATTTTCCTTTCGGTGCATCACTAGTATTTAAGTAGGTTATAGCATAAAAGCTAGAGGAGCTAGAATTAGATTTTAGATTAGAAACACACATCAGAATTAGGGTCAACAAGGGGTCAACACAGGCTTACCTCTAATACGTTCAGTCAAGTCCACAGCCGCAATGATTCTTTCATAGAGATTCCACATAGATAAATATGTTTAAAATCAATGGGATGATGAATTATTGATGAATTTATTATTTATTATTAATTATTGATGAACATGATGAATTATTTCATTAAAAAACACAAAATGATGAGAAATGTTGTAGTTTATAGCTCATAAAGCTCGTACATGCACTGGACACTTTAGTGTATATACATAAGTATACCTTGCTCTCGTCTTGCATGTCATCAGAGGAGAATGGCCAGACTGGTTTAAGGTGATAGGAAGGGTCCAGTAACTCAAATAACCACTCGTTACAACCGTGATGAGCAGAAAAGCATCTCAGCTTGCACAACACGCTGAATCTTGAGACGTCTTGCACTCCCCTTCCCTTTAACCCATTGTATGTTGTCTGTGTAATCTATTTACTGTTTGTTATGCACAGTGTTTAGAGTTCCCAAATCGGATTTCACTGCACCTTTCTACCAGCTACAAATTCGCATGTGAGACAAACAAACCTTTGAATCTTGAAACTTGTCCCTTGGACTAGAAGGAGTAATCACCATCCGTATTGTTTGAGTTATTAACGCAGTGCATTCCAAAAACACTTTAACTGCATGGTTTGTGTGTGTGCTTTTTGACAGACTTACTGTTTTAGCCGCTGTAACAATATACTGAAGGACCATCTCTCTCTTTTTGCTCAGGTCCTTCTCTCTGAGTGGAGCTCTCTTATCTTCGTTCAAGTTCATATCCTCCTAGAAAGGTACAGAGCGAGCGTGGAGAAAAGGGTAAATGTAAGGTACTTTGAAGCACACTAAAATCTGTTTTCATCAGTTCAAAGTAAATATTTAATGTTAATGTTAATAGAGATTAACTAAGGTCTGTGTAATGAGTGGGAGCGGTGGCAGGACACACAGACCGCCCACTAATTCTTAGTCCTGTGTGTACACTTGTACTGCAGTCAGCGACGTTCAAATTAAATGCACGGATTTTCTACCTTTAAATGTAAATATCTAAGCACTCAAAACACTTGTTTTCTCGCCTACGTTCCTCCATACGATGCAGCTTCAACACCTGCCAAGAGGCAACTTGATAAAAGGGGAGATGAAAACAATGAAAGCAGGAGAGAAAAATAATGTGATGCAAGCTCCATCGCTAAAGCAGCGATCAAAGCCGGAGTCCTGCTGATAATAATACCAAGATTCAAAGCAAACCTGATGAAACTTCACAACATGCATGAGGAAAATCATTAATAGACACCACCAAAAAAAAAATAAATCTATGTTCCTTATTTGATAAATGCTACTCAGGGCAAAGTTCACTGATCAAATAACTTTATTCAGAAGTTCTTCAGCAGTGTTTAATGTTGAGTTTTTAGTTACTCTAACAGGGTGTTTAATTATTACATGAAGACCGCATAACAGTCTTTACCAGCTTCTAGCGTTGCAGTTATTATTCTACTCGACTTTTATTTCCTGACACCAATTTATGGGTAACACTTTCTCTGCTCTGAGCCAATACGCACCACTGACAGAGAGAAACAGTGCATCCTTATGACTTCAACACTGTTCAGCAGATTCACAAAGTAAAGGGAATTGCACGGCATATCACAAGCAACAATATATAGGTTAATAACAAAGTAGGAAGGAGGGAGTAAGAGAGAGGCCGTTCAAAATAATCTTTTGAGCCTCGTAACTGGATTTCTGTGCTGCCGTCCTAGTGATTTATCTCCCTTTATGATATAGAAAAGGAAAGTGGTTTGAGATTTGACATGGGCTTGAGGGTGGGTGGATGCGCCTGCGCCTTGATGGAGGCTTGGGTCAGTGTGGCACAGAGGAAGATGCACAGAGCATGGGAAATGCACCAATTATCGCTGTTGGCCCTGTCACCATGCCTGGCACATTCATGAATCGCAACCCTCGCTTGCAGGACTGTGTAGCATGAACACTGATCTTCCTGTCACATAAACCTGGGCTCTGCGATGTGACAAACTCAACTACGAACGTGCTAAACGCCCTCACACTCGCCAGGGCCATGTGCCATAATCAGATGAAATTTCAGAACATCTCCCCTAGTGTCCCAGTGTGAGCTGTAAGTATTTTTAAAATCATATTAACACTTTAAGCATGTTTTAGTAGAAGTTTTGAAAAGCTTGATGGTTAAGGGTTCAATAAACAATGCAGCAGGAATGAAGCATTCCTTTATATGCAGGGTCACGCCTCATGGAAAACGACTCTGGTCCTTCTCACCTTCTCTGATTAGGGCTTCGATTGGACAGTGATTGCATTCCAGTGTGGCACGACTGAAACACATAACGAAAGTGATGCCGCTGGGAATTACATTCGCTTCTGAGCCCAAGTCCTCGGTTTGTTCTTAAAAAGACAAATGTGATGTAAGAACAGAAATTCCCAAAAATATTTCCAAAAACAAAGAGAATATCAACAAAGTAATTAATGTGCCCTAGTGCTCTACAGTGTGTTTGTCGGTTCAGAACAAGGTCACATGGTGCTTTCGCTGTGTAATTTCCGATATTTTTGCCAAGCATCTTTCTCTATATATCTCTCTCTACATCTATCTCTCCATCAATCTCTATCTATATCTTTATCTACAACTATATCCATAATCCATCTCTCTCTACATCTATCTCTCTATATCAATCTCAATCTATCTCTCTCTCTCTCTCTCTCTCTATA
>JANDJT010000002.1:22974073-22988063 GCA_024331685.1 Stegophilus panzeri | reverse complement strand
TATATGAGAGAGATGGAGATATTTATATATATATATATATATATATAAAATAAAACATTACAATATAATATCTGTTTTTTAGTAAAAAAAAGTTCATTCACTACTGTAACTGTGCTTGGATAAGCAGCGTTTTTGCTCCCCTCCTTGTGCCTGAGAAGACAGATGGGGTTTCACATTTTGGTGTTTTGGAATAAAAGGTGAATCCTAACAAAGTGGGCATTTAAGTGAGCAATTCATTTCAGTAATACACGGCCAACTGATTCCACCTAACTGACTGGGTTTAAAGGAAAGACCTACTGACTCAAAACTTAGCCAAGCTCAAGTTCCAAACCAGATTTGAAGTCACTGTTAAAATGCTCACGCCATCAGAATTGGTGTTTTAGAGGCGTTTTGTAGGTTCCTTGGTGCTGTGAACACAAATACACCAGTTCATAGGCAGTAAGGGAAAATAAAGTACTCACTTGATATTTAGTATACTTCCAGTGCATATATCCACTTTAATTTTACACAGAATGCCCTTAGAATGCCCTTTGTACATATAAATATGAACTAAAAAGTACATATTCATAAGCATAAACAAAGATATTCTTTAAAAAATATTCACTGGGAAAAAGCATCCATGCAGCAGAAATGATCATTAGTAGTGTTTACAGCTCCATGTCATGATGCTCCCGTCTCCATACTTCACTGTTGGTATGGTGTTCATGAGATCGTACGCATTACCCTTCTCTCTCCAAACATGACAAGCTGAAATATTGCCAGAGTTCTATTTTTGTATACAGAGTACATTGTTCCAAAAGAGGTCTGATTTACCTAACTGTTTTTAAGACACGCATCTCAGTGCTTTTTTTGTGCGTGGGGTGAAGGAATGGAAAGGACTGTGGTGCAGTTCATTAGTTGTTCTGTGTGTAACTCTTGTTCCTGCTGCTTTCAGGTCGTCCTGCAACAATCTGGACTGGGTATACCATCATCTCTAAAAGTATAGGAAGAGCAAGGCCAATTCTTTTGTTTTCGCAATACTTTGAAGACATTTGGGTTTGAGATCGAAAGACGAGTACGAGACGATGGATCAGAATCCCAGCTTTCATTTCCTGATATTTGCATCGAGATGTGTTAAATAACTTGAACATGGCACCCTTGGTGGCAGACAACCCAATTTTTAGGTGAGAAAAAGTATAGGAACAGATAAAGTAAATAACACTGAATATCTGGTTGCAAATCCTTTGCTTGCAATAACTGCATCACGCTGGTGACCCACTGACATCACCACACGTTGCATTCTTCTTCTGTGTTGCTTTTCCAGGTTCATACTGCAGCTTCTTTCAGTTGTTCGTTCCTGGGGGGGGGTTTTGATGGGGGGTTATCCCTTCAGTCTTCTCTTCAGGAGGTTAAGGTCTGGTGATTGACTTGGCCAGTCTAAAACCTTCCAATTTTTTCCCCCGATGAAGTCATTTGTTGTGTTGACAGGGCTGTTTGGGTCATTGTCTTGCTGTTCCAATACTTTAAGGGGACTGTTTGCAGTGGAAGTATATTAAATAGAAAAAACAAAAACCTAAAATCTTGATCTCAGCTCAAACATTCGTGACCTCACGGTAATATACGACGATTCCGAATTGGGAGATGTAGAGTCGCATTAGAGTGTGAGAGTGGGCTTGTTTCTTGATCCTGTTTTATTTTACTGCCTCGGGTTAAAAAGCCATTTTTTCATTCTCCCCCACAAGGAACCTACTGCTCTCAATGCTGTTTGCTGCAGAGGAGAAGAAAAAGACTGCTGCAGGCTGGTAAACGATTCATGGCCCGGTACCAACCCGAGGCATGGTGGATACTAACATATATAAATAAATTAAAAAAATTTTAAAAATTAAAGTCACAGTGCGCAAAGTGAACTTTTGCTGCTTTCGTAATGAAGACAAAAGTTTAAAAAAAAAAAAAAAAAAAAAAGATGTAATGCTAATCAGTATCCTAATACTGTGGGGCAGTTACACAACTGCAATATAGGGGTGTTACACGTTATGTCATTAATATTTACCCCAGTAAACTGTGCCCTCTATTGATGCTATCTCCAGAACTCTAAGCAGTTTTGCTTCAACATGTCATCTTGCATGTGAATTAGCAGCGAGTTTAGTTGTAGTGTGGGCAGCTAAGTTCAAACAATATGGCACAAACTTTGCTAACAAAGTGCATGGTGCTATTCCCTTTGACATTATTTCCATTAGTGTCCTAACCCCTATGACTTTACTAACCCACAGGTGCTAGATGCCTCGAACAACATGTAAACAAAATGCTGGCTAGGAAGAGAGTGTTCTCGGCCATGTGGAACTGGACTGAAGTGATTTGCAAAGGCAGTAAACCGCCAGCGGTACTAGAGCATTATTCATTGGTTGGCCATGACTAAATCAGTCATTATGTTCGTCAATAGACACCAAATTGGTCCTGCACTACTGGATGCTTGATGTTTTTGGCAGTGCTCGATGGTGCAGAGGGTAGCGTTGCAGCCTCACAGCTCCAGGGTCAACGGTTCGATACAGAGTTCGGATTACTGAGCACGTTCTCTCCATAGCCGTGGAGGCTGGATTCACCAGGTTTCCTCCCACCTCCCAAAAACTTGACAGTAGGGGGACTGGCTTAGGTAAATTACCACAAGGTGTGAGTGTGTGAAATGTGCCCTGTGATCGACTGCTGTCCCATCGAGGGTGAATTCCCTCCACACCCCCAGTGCTCCGGATAGGCTCTGCACCCACCTCAATACTAACCTGCGGTTACTAAAGATAAATGAATGGCAGCGCTTTCTGTGTGGATAGGGTGACAATATTCTCTCTCCTGTGACACTACGCAATCATGGGGCGCATCCACAGAAAAATACTTTACACCTCTTCGTATCAAACAATGAATTCAACAAATCGCGTCATAAAGTATGCTGTGTGTCATATATAATAGTAAGATGCAATAAAGATTTAAACTTGATCAAGCCCACACTCTCTCCTCGAGATTCCACTGCATCTCAAATCAGGAGGGGCTACAGGGATTTAAATTTTTATTATTTTTTTAAAAGATACACACTAATCGTAGGCACACCAACATTTTTCACAAAGTGATACACTAACACCAATGCATCTGCACAGACATCATATACATGAAAACACTGCTTTAAGACAGCTTTGCTTGACTGATTTAATCCGGGTTAAAAAATTCAAAGCAGCATTTGGTAAGTTCCTAGATGCAGATACACTATATGGCTATAAGTACAGTATGTGGACACCTGACCACTGAAAATCTCATTCCGAAACCAAAGGGCATTAACACTGATTGTTCCTCCGGTGCTGTTATAATAACCTCCACTCTTCTGGGAAGGTTTTCCATTAGATTTTGAAGGATGGCTGTGGGAATTTGTGCTCATTCAGCTACAAGAGCAGTGATGTCCAGCAAGACATCCTGGTGCAAAGCTGGTCATCCCACAGGTGTTCAGTGGGGTTGAGGTCAAGGCTCTGTGCACGACACTGAAGTTCTTCCAGTCCAACTTTGGCACACCATGTCTTCATGGAGCTCGCTTTGAGTACAGGGGCATCGTCATGCAGGAACAGGTTTGGGCCTCTTAATTCCAGTGAAGGGAAATCTTAACGCTACAGCATACAAAGACTTCCTATACAATTGTGTACTTCCATCTTTGTGGAAACAGTTTAGCGAAGAACACATATGATGTGATGGTCAGGTGTTCACAAACTTTTGGCCAAAGATTATATGAGACTACTCAGTATAGTTAGGAACACAGGATTCAAAAACACCTTTGAGCTACAAAGACTTGCGACTTCAAACACACCCCCTTGAGTCACAGAAGCAGGGAGGCCAGTGTTCCAGGTCTTAGCACAGCTGTAGCAGTGTTAAGTGTTACTGAAAAAAAATGTGGACCGTATGGCAGTCTGCAAACAGTAGCACGGGAAACACAACGTTAAAGCATCTTTCTTCAACAAGGGCATCGAATTAGACTTGTACAACAAGGCTTCCACGCTTACCATCATTTTCTCGAAGAGAGCAAGAATCTCCTTCTCCGACGTGATCCTGGAGGAGAGATCCTCAAACTCAGAAGAGGTAGACCAGTCACAGGAGGACTGCTTGGTCATGTGGGAAAGCTGGGTCCTCTCCTTCTTACTGCCCGGGATACGAATACTCGCAAATCGGTCCAGCTGGGGGGAATAAAGAAAGCCAAGACATGTCAGTTTTTACCTGTTGAAGCAAAGGGGTCTTGAATGTTCATGAAGAAAAATCATGACTTAAAAAGACAATTTAAAACAATGTGCATTTTTTCCTGTATAAAACTGAATAAATCAAAAAAAAGATACCACAAAGAGAGGTTTAATATTGTAAACAAAATGTACTACAACTTCACCATATCTTAAAAATAAATAAATTAAGGTATAAAAGTCTCACAAAAATGTGACTGAATAAAACAAAGTCTGTGACCTGGAGGAAACCATCTCTCAGGCACTTCAGACTGCAGCGGCACAGACCTGGTGTCGTTTGAAAGCTCCTGAATAGAGCCTTTTAACGGTTATAACGTGGTTGTGTAACCATAAATAACCTATAATGCCTGTCAGCCGTCGCGATCCGGCGGTATCGGGCTCTCGGTCACTTCACAAGTGCAGACGAGTTCCGGTAATGGTGCGGGCTCTCCACGAAAGACCATGTGACCTGCGTGCTCTATATATTTGAACTCTATGGGTTGCACAGATTGGGAACTCTAGTGTTCAAACTGCATTAGAAGCATAATTAACAGAAGGCTGATTTCCATTCTGTGTGCATCGCAATGCACTGTTACACTCCTATGAAAATCATAGTCCCAGTAGGACATACCGTTTGAGTAGTAAAGATACAATGGCATGACTGAAGTTGTTAACGGTATAGCGTCTACGTTACGGATCAGGTAATTTCCTCTTCAACCTCACACATAAGCCGTGGCAAAGTTTAATCAAAGCTCCACGGGTTACAAAACCAGTAAAATGTTTGAAATGGCATGGCTAACACAGACCCGGTGCATGTACGGTGTAACCCTGTAACCCTGGATTGATTTATACTGACAGGGCAGATGCCCACATCACAGAGATAATGATTTCCTAATTGGATTAGATTTGTCAGCAAGCTGTTTGCTGTTTTCTTGGTTTCCCACATGCACCTGCAGGTAGGTGAGATGTTATTCCTAGGTGGTGAAGGTTTTTTTTGTTTTAATGCTAATAACCCTTATCTTTCTGAGAAGCTTAACTTATCAACACTTATCGTCCAGGATATTTTCACAAAGCCCACCTATTGTGCGCTGGTGTGAGGTGTTGGAGTTGTGAAATTAATATAACGTATACGAAGAAGTAAAATATAAAAGTTAAGAGGTGTTTACATAGCACAACGCAAAAGCTGGGGAGTGTGGTGTGGGATGCCAGGCGACACAATCGTCAGTCTCGACAGCTTAATTTGGTTTGCAGCTGCCCTAAAGCTCATATCACAACTTTGACTGATGGCGAGGATCAGTTTAATCACACGGTTTGGTCCAACGGTGAAGGACGGCGTATTTGCTATTCAGACCTCATTACCGGGGAATAGATAAGTAAATAAATATGGAGAGTCAGCGCCTTGATAAGAGCAGCAGGCATCAGAGCACACATAATACGGGCTGCTCAGAAAAGATGAAGTGCATTTCAGGGCTGTTTAGGTGTTTGCATGTCTGCGGCGCACTCGCCCACAATATCCTCCTCTTTCTTTCTCAGAGTCTTTGATGTTACTACTAATGGCTCCATATCCTTTTATTCCTTCCATCCACTCCATCAGGCAGCTCTTAAGTAATTCTGCCTGCACCTCTGAAACAAATCCACCATGTTCAACCATCCTGTTCCATATTCCCCCAAAAATCCCTCCATTTTCACCGCACATCAAACACCTCCTAGAAATCGTTACCCAACGCTCATCCAAAACCCATATCTACGCTCATCTATCACCCTGGAACACAGCCTTACTTCATACTTTCTTTCCTTCTTTCATTTTGTTTTGTTTTTTTTCACCATTTTTTCACTTCTATGGCTGCATTCATGGCGGGAGCCAGGTTTAGTTATTTAAATAAGAGTTAAATGAGGTGTTTAAGATTCATTTTTCCTAAAAACTTTAAACCTAATGGTTTGGATTCACTTGATTAAAAACCTTTTCAAAAGTATCAGCTGAATAATAGTTTCCTCAGATGTGTAGAGGTATGACAGTCCAGTAAAAGATGTTTAATGGATAGTGGGTTCTGACAAGATGAGCACTTTGGTGGATTTTCTCCTGATGGTAAAAATTGGTGTGCGAGTCTTGTATGTCCGACATCGTGTGGAAATAACTTGATCCCGGCGATTATTAAAAGGGAACACAACAGGTTTTATTTCCCGTAATTGGTTGTTTAAAACATTGATCCCACTCAGACTGCCATTTGCTTTTGACATATACATGGAGTCAGTTTCAGATCTGTGGAAGGTATTCAGTAGATTCAGTGCTTCTCTGGTACACAGCAGAAAATAATATTAAATCTCTTTACTTCAAGAGATGACAGTTTGATTAAAATCTTCACGGTTGTTGAGTGATCAGTTTTAGTTGCTTCCAACGCCTCAAGAGACAATTTTGAATCAGTTAATATTAAAAAATGCTTTTGCGAAGCAGTCTTAATAAACTTCAGTGCCAGGAGTAGAGCGTTTGCCTCTGCAGTGAAAAGTGAACTTTGGTCAGGGATGTGTTTATCCTGACACAGTTGGTTTGTTGGAGAAGCTGCTGCCTCTTTATTTCCAGATTTAGATCCATCTGTGTATACTGGGATGTGAAGTGGGTATATACGGCTCTTGAGTCCAGAAATTGTTTATGGAAATAATTCGGATGCGTTTTGCATGATAGTATTCATGTACTTGCTCTTGTAGCAAATGCAGATATCATCTACATATAAACTACAGAGGACTTCAGAACCAATGCCTCTTGCAATGCTATTTATTTTTATATTGAAGCAGGTTACTGATGGGATACTTCCTTGAGGTACTCAAAGTTCTTGTTTACGTAAGTTAGACAAGGCATTTGGTATTTTAACTCTAAAAAGTCTGTTTGACAAAAAACCTTCAATGAAGATTGGCAGTCGACCTCTAAAATTCATCTGGTACAGTTCCTTTAAAACGCCATGTTTTCATGTCGTGTCATAAGCTTTCTCCAAATCAAAGAAGACAGCTAAAACGTGTTCTTTTCTGGTAAAGGATTCACGAATGTAGCTTTCAAGACAAAGGTGATCTGTAGTGCTTCGACCTTTCCAAAACCACATTGGGCGTTACTTATGTGGTGTTTAAATTACAGTATCCAGACCAGGTAAATGGTAAATGGTCTGCACTTATATAGACTTAGCGGTTCCAAAGCGCTTTACACTGAGTCTCATTCACCCATTCTCTCTCTCTCACACACACACACACACACACACCCCAATGGTAGCAGAGCTGCAAGGCGCTAATTTGCCATTGGGAGCAACTTGGGGTTCAGTGTCTTGCCCAGGGACACTTTGGCATGTGGGCCAGGAATCGAACCGCCAACCTTACGATTAGTGGATAACCCGCTCTACCACCTGAGCCACAGCCGCCCAGGTGATCATTGACCATCCTCTCCACTGTTTTTCATAAACAACTGGTTAAAGCTATAGGACGGTAGTTTACGGGGTCTTTTCCTGGCTTTGGAATAGGTATTATTTCTGCTTCATGCCAGGCGGGTGGGATTTTTCCCCCGATATCCAGATGGAGTTAGAAATTCTAAGGAGCATTTTCAGGGAAAGATGGGGTAGAATCTTTAAGAAAAGGTAATAGACCTTACTTCATACCATAACGGGCTATTCATCCAGCCCTGTATATGCACGTAGGGCTATCTATCCATCTGACAATGTAAAAGTGTCTGGCTCCAGTGTGTGTTCATGCTGAGCTGAACACATAATAAAGCTGATTATCCTATTCGAGTGACTACTCTCCCTCTGGCATTAAAAGTCTATGTGAATCAATAGTAACCCAAGACAAACAAAAACACATTCGCCAATCAATACCCCGAAAGAAACCGCACGTATTATACAAAAACAAGAAAATTTTAGAACGAAGAACAAGAGCGAGCACAGAATGAAAAAAATAAAAAAGATGGCTCAGTGGGTGTGGAATTAAAGAAAGGAAGAGGATGATTGCAATGCTAAATTTCAGTGGATTTCCAATTTACAACTTGTTTGAGAATTTCATCGATAAGTGGATTAAATGAACTGCCTTCTCAATTCTAATAACATCGGACCATCTAGGCAGCACTCCTGGGCAGTTATTTTTAGTCATTGACGACTTGAATGGTGAAAGCCACATAGAAGTATTCACAACCATTTCATATACCTGTTCTGAAAGGCCCTGGAGTCGGCAACACCACTAAACAAGCAACATGAAGAACAAGGAATTCTCCAAAAAGGTCAGAGACAAAGTTGTGGAGAAATATAGATCAGGGATGGATTATAAAAATAAAAATATCCCAAACTTTGAACATCCACAGAGCACCATTAAATCCATAATAACAAAATGGAAAGAATATGGCACCATTACAAACCTGACCAGTTTTATAGGACCACTTTAAGCTGTACACTCCACAGAGCAGGACTTTATGGAAGAGTGGCCAGAAAAAAGCCATTGCTCATTAAAGTACAAAATAAGAAAATTAGAGTTCGCCAAACAGCATGTGGCAGACTTCTCAAAAACATGGAAGAAGGCGCTCTGGTCTAGAGAACAACCGATGGTGCATTTTGCCGATACCGATAACCAAATTGGGCAGTATCTTTTGGGCATTTTTAAAATTTATACTGAATGAAAACGTCAAATATTGCTGAACTTTATTACAAAATATATTGCTGGAATTTGAACTCACTACCTTCCGATCAGTAGCCCAACGTCTTAAGTCACTGAGCTACCACCGCCCTTAAGTGTACTCAAGATTATAGTACACTCAAGACTTCCCTTTTTTCTCCTCAATTATTCTTTGTCTCACAATAAAAAATTGTTTGCAACTTCAATGCGGTAGGAATATTGTCCTCACCTCCCGGAGGCTGAATACTTTCACAAGGCACTGTATACCAGAAATGGATATACACTTTATGACCAAATGTTTGTGGACACCTGACCACCACACCTACAGTACGTGTGTTCCTCCAAACTGTTACCACAAAGATGGAAGCACACAATTAATAAAGTTTTTGTATGCTTAGAAATGCTGAAGCATTTCCCTTCATGTTTCAGCATGCACACAAAGCGAGGTCATTGAAGACCTGGTTTGTCAAGGTTGGAACTGAAGAACGAGTGTCCTGCACAGAGCCCTGACCTCAACCCCACTGAACACCTTTAAGATACATTGGAATGCCGACTGAACCCCAGGACTCCTCGTCCGACATCAGAGGCTGACCTCACTGCAGGTTTGATACACCACTTGAAAACAAGGCCTCCTGCTCTACACAAAGGACACAACAAAACAACAGAGGTAAACGAGAAAGTCCCTGACAGCATGCTGACGCCATTTATCGATATCGTCATAAAAGATTCAGCAGTGCACTTTTCTGAGATATCACCAGTATGATGTATTTTTTATAATTACAATTTAAATGGTACTGAATGGATGCCATTGATTCGACATCTTTTTTTAATTTAAACTTTTGTCTTTGTAGGCATTAAAGGAAAGTATAGTCAAACTCTGTTTAACGTTTCTTTTTTTTGTTAATATTACTACTGTTTTGCAGACAGTTTGTTGGCTAAATCATATATCGTGATGCGCATCAGGTATTGTCAAAATTGTCCTCAAGTATTGTGATATGATATTTTTGTCATATTGCCCAGCCTTAACGTTAAAAAAAAAAAACAAAAAAAAAAAACCAACAACTAAAAATAATGGAACTCTCTGCCTTGGAGGCAATTAATTCTAGAAAGTCTAGGTCTAGATGTTGGACTTTGTAGGCGAAGAGAGAATATTGAGCCACGTTACACAGTGCTTAGTAGACGCTAATTGTCAGATACCTACCAGAATCATACAACTGTTCGGTTTTCTCGGAATATAAAGATGGAATTGTCTCTGCTACACTTGTTGTCTAACTCTTCACCCTTGCAGAATAGTCCCAGTGAAAATGTGAGTCACGTTGGATTATTTCAATGCGTTTGTTAACTTATAATTTAGTTCAATATTCAAGTGGATTAAAAATTAAGTACAACCATACACAGAAAGCTTTTATAGTCACTTTCTTCCACATTTTTATGGGAGTTCATCTCTGCATTCAAATTTATCCTCTGAATTAATTTTATCTAACCCCTTCAGTCTAGCGACGGCTATACCATGTTCCCTTAATAAAGAGAACGATGAGTCACTAGCTATTTGCCTATAAAAGCATAAAAGACTGAAATGCCCCATTCAACATTTGGATGCCCGAGAGCATTGTCATCCATTAACATGCAGACCAGTCAATTGAGGAGCTCTCCAGAAGTTGCATATTTAAATCTGGAGCTTTTTAACAATCTACTGCTGAGCCTTTAGTGCATCTGTTGGGAGAATTTTTCCATCACCATCATCAAGTCCTGTTTATTCCCTCCTATGCTAAAGGAAACTCGTTTCATCAGTCCTGGGCAATGGAGCTCAAACTTACTTCGTATATGTACTTCTGAAAGTCAAAGTTAATAGTCAACTATTATATGCACACAAATTATTCACTTAATATATTAGCAAGCTGAAATAGCCCACTGTTTGAATTAAATTTTTATGCAAACGCTAATTTCGCTAACTACTAATAACCTGCTGGAGCGAACAGCCACACCTGGCATACATTGCACTGGTAATGAGACTAATTTAAATGTTTTTCATTTACCAACACAATTACACTCAAATTTCACAGAAAGTGTGTTGCATAGCAGGACAGGATAGGATAGGACTCGTTTCCAGCATCAGTGCTAGCGTCTGACTTTTTGACTTTATATTTCCCTTCATATACTTCAAGCTGATAAATGTAACTTGTACACATGGTATTTGTCTTAATGCTCTCAGAAGTAATCTCAAAACATAAATCTCAGATACAAGGCGGCGGCTGTGGCTCAGGTGGTAGAGCGGGTTGTCCACTAATCGTAGGGTTGGCGGTTAGATTCCCGGCCCGCGTGACTCCACATACCGAAGTGTCCTTGGGCGAGACACTGAACCCCAAGTTGCTCCCGATGGCAAGTTTCCGCCTTGCATGGCAGCTCTGCTACCGTTGGTGTGTGAGTCTGAGTGTGTGTGAACGAGACACAGTGTAAAGCACTTTGGATAAAAGCGCTATATAAGTGCAGACCATTTACAATGCCTTGCGAAAACATTCAACCAATCAAATGTCATCAGATTCATCTGGATTACAAATGACACACAGATCCAGCCAGTAATTTTACTGCAAACAAATATGCTTGCAAAGTCAACATTTAAAGTTAAAAATCCATTATTTGTCACCAGATCTTAAAAAAAAAAAAAAAAAAAAAAACACAACTGAAAAATACTTCTTGCATAAGTATTTAATTTTAGTACTGATTTATCTATTTAACGCATATTTAGTACACATTAGTACTTGGTAGAAGCTCCTTTTGCTGCAGTAAAAGCTTTAAATGTGTTGGGGTAAGTTCCTACCAGCTCCGCACACTGTTTACGGGAGATTTTCACACATTCTTTCTGGCAGATTTGCTCCAAGTTCTTCAGGTTGGTTGGAGATTGTTTGTTGACTGCAATTTTCAAACAGTGCCACGGATTCTCGATGGGATTCAGATCAGGACTCTGACTTGGCCATTGTAGAACCTTTTTGTTCTTAACCGTTCCCATGTTTCTTTAGCCTCGTACTGTGGGACCAATTTTCTTGCTGAAAGGTGAAGTTTAGTGTTTGTTTTTTTGTTTTTGTTTTTTTTTACAGCAGACTGAAGCAGGTTCTCTTGTAATATCCCCCTGTATTTTGCTCCTTCTATTCTCCCTTCAATTTTTACAAGAACCCCAGGTTTTGAGAATGACAAATGGCCCTAGAGCATGATGCTGCTACCACCGTATTTCACTGAAGTGATGGGGTCAACTGAGGTATGGCTTGCGTTAGGTTTGCTCCACACATAGCACTTTGAAACTTGCCCAAGTACTGCATCTTGGTTGCATCCTAGCAAAACCTACATATACTTATGCATACATATGGTTCGTCATAGTGTTTCTTTCTAGCCAACCTCCCATACAGTCCTCAATTATACAGAGCTCTTGAAATGGTAGTCTGGTTCACCTTCACTCCACTCTCAGCCACTGTACTCTGTAGCTCCTTCAGAGTCACTGTTGGCCTCACTGTGGCTTCCCTCATGATCTTGTTATTGCATTTTGACGGATTATTGAGATTTGATGGACGGCCTTGCCTTGGGGGTGCTTGGGTGGTGTGATGCAGCCTTCACTTCCTCACTACTGAACCAAGAGTGTTTATTGGGATGTCCAACCTCTTAAATATAATTTTACACCCCATTCCTAAGTTATGAAATTTTATTACCTTACCTTTAACTTTCTTCTTACTCTTGATACTCTTCAAAAGACATAAGCCTTTCCTTCAGGCGGAGCTTCTCTTCAATGGCAGTTCAACTGAGGTGGTTTTTGTCCAGAAAACGGGAGCCGTTTTAATACTTCAAAGATGAACCGTGTCCTCATTAAGACAATATCCCTCGGGGGATGAAAACTTTTGAATCTGAAATGCATTTGAAATACTTGCTGACCAATAACTCGTCCCAGTTTGAAAATGCACTGGAAGAGAAAACGAGTTCTTCTACAACCTAAATTACTTACAATTCATAATTTCTACATTGCTATCTCCTGATATAGCAAACACCACTAAACACCTCAAATACAAACACAAATCCATACAATGTTTAAGAGCCGAATATAATTATAAGCCGAATATAAACACAGAGCACGTTTAGATGCGGTCTCAAGGTCAGTCACAATGCATGCTTTACAAGAGAACAGCATTATTACGAGCAACTTCTACAGTGTTAGTGGAAGAGTAAAGACAGTTAACAAAGCACAAAAGTCTGTTGTACGATTTTAGATAAAAAAAAAAAAAAAAGCTTTTCAGATCTGCACTGCTTCAACATTGCTTACATGAAAATTAGTTAATTAGCTACCATGCATTCATACTGCAAGCTTATTTTTTTTTAAATAAATAGCCCAGTTAGTAATGAGAAGACAGACTCTCAGTTTTGGCTAATAAACAGACACAGCTCATCAAAACAGATCGCAGCATGATGTTAGTCAATAACAGCACCAAAGAATCAAAGAGCAAGAGGATCTTACCACATCATCAGTAAGTGTTCTGATGTTTAAGGGCTACGAACAGAGAGAAGCAAAGTGATTAGAACATTTTTTTATTTTATTTTTTTTTTTAAAAAAGCACCAGACCTTCAGCTGTAAAACTGTATGCTAAACGCAACAGGAACTTCATAACAGAAATTATCTCATGTACAACAAGACTTGAGATTTAAACGATTAGCAGGTCATTCACAAATTCTGTAGCCTGAGGGAGTATACAAATCCACGCTGCTGTCAGTGCTAGGAATAAAACCTGAGACATGGAGCAGTAGATTAAGCAGTGATCTCTCACTGGACTCGGGTGATGAGGGTGTGTGTACAGGGACAGAAACTGACTCTAAACTGATGTTACGCTACAGTACAGTGTGGCCGAACCTTTCCTCTAATGCTCAGTAGAACCAGCAAGTGGAGATTGTTTACTGCATTAGTCAGAGTCCAGAGAGACAAAAACATTATCTCATTAAGTATATTTATTTTTTGTTCTATTTTTCTTTTCTCTTCTTATTGCTATTGGAAATATTCTAATTGCTCTGTCACACCGATAAATCTCAATGATGTTAACTCAGTTAAGAGACAGAGAGAGAAATACAGACTGACCGAGAGAGAAGGGGGGGGGGGGGGGGGG
>JANDJT010000002.1:22958132-22970913 GCA_024331685.1 Stegophilus panzeri | reverse complement strand
TAGGGAGTGCAGGTGGAACCTGTCTTATTTATACCGCTCTCATATCTAGTGTCTGGTGTTCCCTTTGTTATTGAGGTCTGTAAGGCCTTCAGAAAAAAAGGTTGTGGATGCCTATAAGTCTGGCAAGGGATTTAAAAAGATCTCCAACTTATTGGAAATACATCACTCCACTGCAAGAAAAATCATCTACAAATGGTGCAGATTTTAAACTATTGTCAGATTGTCCAGGACCAGCCGTTCCAGCAAATTCAGCCCAAGATCAGACCGTCTGATGCAAAAAGAAGTCTCCAAGAACCCCATACGTTCATCACAGGATCTGCTAGTAAGTCTTGCAGCTGTTGCTGTAAAAGTGCATGCTTCTACAATCAGAAAGAGATTGCACAAATTTGTCCTGCATGTGAGGCGTGTCAGGAAAAAGTCTTTGCGAGACTACAGTTTGCCACTGAGCATATAGACAAACACCAGACCTTTTAAACAGACGAATGAAAGACAGAGTTGTTTGGCCACAGTAACAGCAGACATGTTTGGTGCAGACCAAATACGGCTTTTCAGGAGAAGCACCTCATACCAACTGTGAAGCACGGTAGTGGAAATGTCATGGTTTGGGGTTACTTCGCTGCCTCATTGTAGTTCCTCACACCTCATGGAAATTGTTGGCTTTTTTTTTTTTTTTTTTTTACATTTGGACAAGCAAACCTTTGATCATTTTTGAAACAGTGCCTATTAATGAAGTTGATATACCTGAACAAAACCACAAGGAAAATGAGATTTTTCAATCATTTATTCAACAGAAATATCAATAGATGTGATATTCTTCTGTGGAAAAAGTAAATACACCCTTGGCCTCAGAAGCTAGTATTGGCCCCTTTAGCAGAAATAACTCTGTTTAAATTGTCCCTCCGTCTTTCGGATGAGACGTTAAACCGAGGTCCTGACTCTCTGTGGTCATTAAAAATCCCAGGACACTTATCATAAAAGAGTAGGGGTATAACCCCGGTGTCCTGCCGAAATACCCCCATTGGCCCTTCTCTATCACAGCCCCCTAATAATCCCCATCTCTGAATGGGCTACATCACTCTCTCCTCTCCACTAATAGCTGGTGTGTGGTGGGCGTTCTGGTGCACTATGGCTGCCGTCGCATCATCCACTAGAGGAGATTTCTTGCATGTACTGCCTGTAAATCCCCCCACAACATTTCAATGGGATTCAAAACCGGGCTTTCACTTGGCCATCCCTCCATTTTTTCTTTTTGAGCCATTCCTTGGTGGATTTGCTAGAGTGCTTGGGATCATTATCCTGTTGAATGTTTCGGTTTAACTTCAACTTTCAGACAGATGGTCTCACATTATCTTCAAGCACTCTTTGATCTGATGCAGAATTCATAGATGAATCAGTGAATGCAAGCTGTCCAGACCCTGACGCAGTGAAGTAACCCCAAACCATGACATTTCAACCACCGTGCTTCACAGTTGGTATGAGGTGCTTCTCCTGAAAAGCTGTCTTTGGTCTGCATCAAACATGTCTGCTGTTACTGTGTCTAAACAACTCTGTCTTTGATTCGTCTGTCCAGAGCACATTATTCTGTGAGGAAATTTTGGGGTTCTTGGAGACTTCTTTTCGCATCAGATGGCCTGCTCTTGGGCTGAATTTGCGGGGACGGCCAGTCCTGGACTAATCGGCAGTTGTTTGAAATCTTCGCCATTTGTAGATTATTTTCCTTACAGTGGAATGATTTCAAATAATGTGGAAATCTTTTTAAATCCCTTGCCAGACTCATAGGCATCCACAACCTCCCCCCCTCCCCACCAAATGTGTGTTATTTTACATACATATAACACACACAAATATATAATATATACACACACACACACACACACACACACTATATATATATATATATATATGACAGATAGATCGAGTGAGCGAGAGAATGCATTTAACTCTCTGCCTTTGAACTTGTTCTAAATCATACTACAGTAATCTGTATTTCTCCTCGAAGGGGAAGAGACTACACTTTGACGGTTTAAATCCACAAGAGCTATAAACACTTTACATTTTCGCTTCTGCATTCACTCTTCTGCATCCACGTGTTTTTAAAAGGGTTGATTAATACGGTGATTAATGCTGTGAAATTTTTCGACTAGGTAATCAAACTGCGGTAATCAATTTTCAAAAGAGTAACATCCTTAACAGACAAACAACAATAACAACAAACTGTCAATCGGTGCTTAATTCAATTGCACAACTCAAGCCATTGACAGTCAGTCTGGAGCAGGAACAATGTGCCATCACATTTACCCAAGAACAACAAAGTTAAGAATTAAAAAGCCAGCCTGAGAATCAAGTCACAGACATCCGAGTTTGACATTTTGTCATTTGCTTCAGAAACGGGGAGGGGGGAAAAAAAAAAAAATACAACAAATCACCATTTACAAAAAGTACCATGTCAAAGACACAAATTTGTGTGACACAAGTAAATGAGCATTGTTCCTCTGTGACATAAATGTCTGCAACAGGAAATGCCTGGGCTTTGGATTGACGACCAAATTACACCCATCTGTTGCATTGGCATGTCATATTTGTGAAATGCTGTGATGGAAATATTCAAAATTATAAACATAATTTATAATGTTTACAAAAGCTTACAAAAAAAAAAAAAACCCAGCAGTCAGCTTCGAGCCAAGCCTTGGGTTATTTAACATTCGCCCTACAGACCCCATGCAAACATATCAAGCCCATTCCAGATGGCACACGTTATATAAATCAGCGTAAATTTCCAATCTACATTTTCACAAACTCCCTGGAAAAAAAAAAAATGGAAGTACACACTGGGCTTATGGGAGGTTCTGCCATGTGCCGCCTGCATCAGACCGACTTCATTAATAAGGTCAAAACAAACTGACACGCCACAAAATAAACGCGTGGAGCTGGAGATCAATCAACGAGCCTGTGTGGCAGAAAAGTCCTTCATTAAATCCAAATGGGTCAAAAAAAGCCAACAAAACACCTACATTAATGCTGGTACACGCAGCGCGGGAAAGATGATTTATTTAGTAAAGAAAACACATTAAAAACTGTGGGAGAACATTCGTGCCACATTCATCATGCCGGGAGCGTACGCCTGCTTGGTTAGTAAGTTTAAATCGTAAGTTTGAGTAAGTTTGTCCTCCGTCTCAGCTGCATGGTCAGTGAAAAAATGAAAGACAACTCCATGTGCAGATATTTAACTTCCTGGAAATGTGAATTAGCGTCAGATTTATTTATTTATTTATTTATTTATTTAAAAGGACGGGCTGGTAAATCCCTTCGGCGCTGACGAGAAGAAACGTCCGGTAAACTGGATTGAATTACTAGAAATGTACAACCTGGAAATGCTGTAACCAAAATCCTGACACACGCACCGGGATGAGAAATTCACGTTCATCTGGCCATTTAAACACGTCACTGGTCCACTGTATCATTCTGTACATCTCTTATCTACAGAAACTTTACTTCAGATTATCAAGCAATAGTTCACTAACCTTAAAGCCCGGAGTGAAAATTCAGCTTTCAGTTACTCTAGTATTAACTCTAATATTCTCCCAGAGAAAATCTCTCTGCTACTGACACACTTTAAAAAATAAATAAATAAAACCCAAACTAACATATACACACACACACACACACACACACACATACATATATACAAATATATATACACACACACGATGAAAAACATACACAGATCAATAATTGCCTTAAATTCATTTTAAAAATTCTTAATTAGCTCTTAAATCAATGAACAGTTGCCTTAAATTCACAGGGATGAACACCTTGGTCAGTCTTTCTACAGTCTGGGAGAGTAATATTTGCGGACCGAGGATGAAAGAAAAAATGAGGGCAGGGATTTCTTTGCTTGCCTTCATTGCAAAAATGATCTATTCGGGACTGCCATTCAAATAAGGAGTGTGTGTAAAATACTGAACGTCTTTAAAAAAATTCTGCTCCAGTCGGTCAGTACAGCGAACGAACAATGTGTGTCATCACGTACATGCACGAATGACACGATCAACATTTTGTCTTTCGCTGGAGAAAAAGCCACGGCTCCGCATTCGCTCTCTGGACTGAAACGAATCTGGAGTCAAATTCAAGCCACAACACAAAGCCAAAAGGTTCAAAAGACATGCTACAGAGCGCACCGGGGCAGAAGTGTCACATTTTAGAAATTAATTTTCATACAACAAAGAAGACTATTTGTCGCAGACAGCTCCCAGTGGTCTACCGCTCATCTTTCTTTATCCAACATCTCACTGACGTTTTCACAACCTCCTACAAATCACACCATCTGCAAATCCCACACATGGCATGCAAATAAAATCAGAACACCACCCAATATCTGAAATATTCAGATTACAGGGTAAGCAAGGTAATTACAAAGAGATCTTCACACACTTACACAGCTGGGAAGGGAAAAAAAAAAACCCACATACAGACACACACCCACTCCGCTCTCTGATGAATATTGCACATGTTAGAAGCAATAGGTGGCTTCTTTTGCTTTCCATGTAGCCGATACATCTGTTGGAGGCTGTTCTAGCAGTTTTGATATTCCTCCCTATTATTAGGAAATCTTAACGCAGACCCTGTTAACATGGAGCGAGTCAGACGGGAAAAAAAATCAAAACACAATCGATCTCGAACTGTAGGGAGCATTCCGAGATGCCTTGACCTCTACTCATGTATTGCAAATGCCAAGAAGCAAAACAAAATTAGTCTGTGCGTTTCAGGGTCAGACAGTAGGAGGTGCTCATTAAAAGCGTGCAACGACGGAGGATGCATTCAGGTTTGCTAATGGGATCAACATACCCAAACCTCCACACCTAGGTCACGCTTCACCTCAGCCCATAGAGCACCGACCACCTAAAGTTCATCCGGTGATCCAGAGCAAGCTAGTAGCTAAAGGCGGATATGCTTTCAGAGGGTTCTTGTGTGTGAGACCGAGAAAAGCTTTTTTTTTTTTTTTTTCCCCACAGCTTATGTAAAGAAATAATCATATTCATGCGTGCACCTTGAAGGTAGAACACCAGGTTTGTTGGATATGACCTCTGTGTCAGGGTGGTGATGATGCATCACGCACACAAAAACAGGAGCCTGAGAAGATCATAATGAGCATTCAGGTCTTTTCTGCTTTCCAACACACACACAAACAAACAAAGGGCTTGGATCATTAAACACCCTCAGCAACGGTGTCCGATACGACGGATCGGTTTCAATACAACAGCCCCACAGCATTAAAGCCTATTAAAAGCACCTAGTGGTCAACAGCTCATTAGAAACACAGGCAGGCTCCGCTCTGTACAAAATGACATCGGGTAATTCATACTGAACTTCATTAGGGTGAATACAATCGGCAACAGCACAGCCCACACCAGAGGGACAGTACAGCACTGTCAAAAAATTCAAGTCCTTCATTCTACATGCAAACATCGACACTAAAAATAATGATCTTTATGTTGGTCTATGAAAAGTTCGGTCTATTCATAATCCGGATGCACTTTATTCACTGGGTCCTTCAAAGCGTTCCAGTGTGTGCAGTGTGGGAGGGAGCATTATCCTGCTGAAAGAGGCCACTGCCATCAGGGAATACCATTGCCATTAAGGTGTACCTGGTCCGCAATGATGTAGGTGGCACGTGTCAAACTGACATCCACATGAATGCCAGGACCTAAGGTTTCCCAGCAGAAGGCTGCCCAGACCATCGCACTGCCTCTGCCGGCTTGCCTTCTTCTCATAGTGCATCCTGGTGCCATCTCTTCCCCAGACAAACGGTTGCGTGTTAAATGCTCTGACCCAGTCATCTAACTATAACGATTTGGACTTTGACATGTGCCACTGTTACGGGATAATCGATGTTATTCGCTTCATCTGTGAGAGGTCATAATGTTTTAGCTCATCGTCGTATACAGCAGCATAGAATTTAGACCAGGGGTTCCCAAGCTTTTTTCCCCTGGAGCCACCCCTTACTTGTATCTAAGAAAAACTGAGCCACCTCCCCCCGGTCAAAGTACAGCGTGCCCTTTGACAATCCAAAACGTTTTGTATCCGTTATCGTAGAAATATTTCTTTGATGCAGAATCGGCTTAAAGGTCAGCAAGCACATCTTCACAGTCGAGGTATTCCACTTCCTCGAGACTGCGAATGTGAGGGTCCATCATCAACTTCGGCAAAACAGAGTTTAATTTCCTCCCGAAGCATGTTCATGTGCCGGGTAAACTCGCGGCGTGAAGACGCAGGCACAGTGCCTCTCGAGATAAGGCCTTACTTTCTTTTTTGATGTCGAGTCGTCGGAAACTTTCACAGTTTCACAGACATGTTTTATATACTTGTTTTAAATATTGAGGCTCTGACTGCAGGAAAAACGAGCTGCTAGCTGAAACTGACTGAGCGCGGGTCATTGACGTGCACAAATTTTTCTTTTTTTAACCGCTTTTACGTTTCTCTGCCATTATTATAGTTTTTTTTAGATTGGCCTTGGCTTCGCAAGCAATGATTTTTAATAACATTTTAAAATGTATTATTTTTACAATTAAGTTATAGTGGAACATTTTATGCACGTTTGACCTCAAAGCAAGGTGAACTCTGGCACAGACCCCGGGTTGGGAACTACTAATTTAGACCTCTGGACGTTGAGAGGTTTTTCAACTTGCTTTTCAAAATGTTGCATTGTCATTCCAGGCATATCAAATCTCACCTTGAGTGTAGGCTAGTTCCCTTTTTCATATAAAACGGGGGGACGGACAAAAGGAGAGGGCTAAGCCCTCTGGAAGGAAACAAGCTGGGCGTAGCAAAGTCCTTATTGAGAACAGAATTAAATAATAAACTTTTTAATGAATAAATATTGCATGCTGACACACATTCTCCTTTTCCCCATCCACTTTTACCATTCCCTCATAGCACCTGTCTAATTAACACGACTTATCACTGTAATTAGCAACATTAGCCTGTTTCATGGGCATGCATTATTAATAATTATACGTGTTTATTGGGTCACTGTGATCAGTCGTCTATCATAATAATCTTCAATAAAAGGTCATCTCTGTCAAAGTCAAATGTGGCAGACTGCTATATTTTGAGAGTCAAAATTTGTCAAATGTCAAGCATGGCAGTTAGTGTGTGAAACAGACATCTAATGAATTTTAATTTATGTGTCAAGTCATGCAAGATAACCATCAAAGGCCTCTGAATCTCTCAGGAGTATCTAAATCGCAAGACGTCGGCTTTAACAAAATTGGATTTCCTATTACGAATGTTTGTTATGATCAACGTACATGTTTTCCGTTTTGTTTTGGGGTTTTTTGTTTTTTTTCCCCCCCCTTAGAACAGAGTGAAAGACATCAGGACCCTGGGTAATAAACAATGACAGTGGTTAGAAAAATCTCTGCTCACAGAAAGAAAAACCTTAGAAACAATGCAGGGTTTCGACAAAAACAAAGCACGCAATGTGGATTCTTCAAGTGCAAAATAACACCTAGACTCTGAAAAGCTGATAAACAAGCAAGCAAGGGTTAGGCTGAAACAAGCAGGGTTCTGAAGGGGGCAAAAAAATATCCCACAGCACAACAAACTGAATTTGTTCTCATCGTCTCAAAAGTAGTCACCATATGAACAAGCAAATCCACAAATACTGATCATACGTGGATGACTGAAATCTCCCAGACTCACCGTGGCAGGAAAATATGTCATTTAAATGACGCCCTGCTGTACACCCCCTGCTGCAGAAACAATCTCTGCTACGTTCCCGCGTCAGCGCGTCTCTTCATGCTGCCAACACATTATTGATTCTTCTAACACTACCTTACAGTTTACCCAACACGAAAATGAGCATAAACGGCTGTCGAAAATAAACAAATACACACAATAAGTCACACCCTAAAGAATATTTTAAATGAATGAATGAATGAATAAATAAATAAATAAATAAATAAATAAATAAATAAATGCTCATACTCCACAGGAACTCATGTCCTATTTCCCTGGGGTATAAATATCAGATTGCACACGTGTTAAATCTGTTTGTCATCCATTACCATGGGGGGGGGGGACTTCAACACAGACAGACGGAGGATTGCTGACTTGCACAATTCAGATAATGAATATAAAACTACATTAAGTACAATAAGGGCTGTAAGAAAGTGTTCTAGATGCATGAAACGGGTGTAAGTTTGCCCGTAGTTGGACCCACGAGTGGACTGACCCCCCGCATGGTGAGGAGGATGGTGAAGGAGGGAAAGATAACGTTTTAGTATTACACAGTTTAGATGATTATTGATGTTGTTAAGTTATGTGGAAAGCTATGTGGAAGAATTGCAAGAAAGAAGCATTTCCATAGAGCATCTTTAAAAAAAAAAAAAAAAATTCAAATTAAAAGGCATCATCATTAGAACTACAGATGACATTGTGTTGTGTTTTGGTCATGCACACCATCACACGGTTTGGTGATTAAAAGGACTGCCTATAAGAAAAAGCCACTGTTATACGCACTGTAAATTATAGAGGGGGATCAATGATGCTTTAGGACTGTTTAATAGCTGGTGGTTCAAAACCTGGTTGCCTCTGCCAGGAGGTTCAGGCTTGGCCAAAGAGAGAGCTTTCAACAAGACCATGAGCCAAACATGCTTCCAAATCAAACAAAGAAACAAAGAAATGAATGTTTTGCAAGGAGAAACTCTGTTTTGGGTTTTAAACCCAACTGAAATCCGGTGGTCTGAATTGATGAGGGAAGTCTGTATGCACTGACCTAAAAATATAAAAGTGTTGTCCATGAAGGAGTGGATTAAAATCCCACTACAAATATGTTTTTAAGGGTGGCATTAATTTTGAAACTAGAAGTTAAAATAAAAAAAATAATTGCACATGAAACATGAAAAACATGTTTAAATAAAGCTGCCAGTAATTCGAGAGGACACTGCAATGGACGTCTCTCTCCAAGACCAAAAAAAGAAAAAGAAAATCATGGAGAGAAAAAAAAAAAAAAAAAAAAAAAAAACCTTCTTCAAAACCTTCTGTAATGGACAGCCTTTTCTCCAAACATTGCCCAAAAATACTACCTAGACAGCACCATCACAACCGGCATGAGAGTACTGTCAAAGTGTTCTGAACAGAACATGGCTACTTAGGATGCGCCACTGCGAGCGAGCGCTATATCATTCAATAGACCGATGCTGAAAAGTACGCAAGAGATCCATTTCAGCTATGCCTGTTATCTCTTTCCTGCCTTTTTAATTGCACACCGATATCGTATCTTTCAATTATAGTCTATTCCATGACCGTTTTGAGCAAAGGGAAAGAGCTGCAACATGAGGCCTGCTCAAATTAATGAGGTGAACCAAGGACATTAAGATTTGAATATGTAGGAAGGAAGAGTCAGCACAAAGGTGCGGACATATGAATGCCAAACAGATTCTTCAATCAGCCCTTTGTGAGGCGAGGACATTAAAGTCAATGCGACAGTACCTCAGCGGACACGAGGATCGCTAATCATTTCGACTGTAGTCCATTAAGCTCAATCACACCCACCTGCCACTGACTGTCTTAACCTTAGACGTCAGGATTGGAGTAGCAGCATGACAATCAGGCTCTGAACACCTCATCAACAGCTGTCAGACTACCATACCTAGGCCTGTCAGGATAATTACATTATCAACTTATTGTACGATATACGGATATGACCTCGATCATTTTTGCTGACCTCGATATCGCCCGTTGCGTTTACATGTGTGTTTGTTTACATAAGAATGAATGTCACCAACATTTAACCGTTCGCGCTGCTCCCGTCCTCTCGTCTGCTCTACGGCTGTCAAATTAACATTCCAACTTCAAATATCCGTTGAATTGGAGATAAAAACGCGCAACACTCTGTTGGAAAAAAATGACACGCAAGATATTAACAATGCGTCCAACAAATGTAGTTATTGTGACAGGCCCACTCATACCCGTCTCAACACAGGAGCTTTGGAGCAGAAGCCCAAAGCATATACACCTCTCGTTAAAATGTCCTCTCTTAGATTGATATGACAGAAATCAATCATAGTGATGGAGAACTGTGACACTAATGGGAAGATTACTAATGCCAATAATGTATCAAATGAAATTGCAAACCATGCTGATGGATGACAGAACCCAGGACGAGCATGTAGATAATAAATGAAGTGGGCCTATGACAGATCCCTGCAGAACACCTTGAGAAATGTGTGATTTATGCTCACCAATGGGGATAAAATGCTGTGAATCAGTAAGGTAGGACCCAAACCAAGACCCACCTGTGGACACCTACCACCGCGTCTCGGGTGATGAAAAATCATTACACCCGATTTTGTAATGTGGCTGTGGGGATTCGTGCTCATTCGTCCACAAAAGCATCACTGAGGGAAGGCTCCGATGTTGGGCAAGAAGGCATGACGCACAGTCAGAGTTCCAGCTCATCCCAAAGGTGTTCAGTGGGGTTGAGGTCAGGACTTTTACACCAGCCTGGGCAAACCATGTCTTCATGGAGCTTGCTTTGTACACTTTGATAGATTTGGCCCAAGAAACATCTTTAAGAACAGGAGTGCTAATCCCATCTCCAGAGGGAGGGGAACCAGCTCAAAAACTTCCATGTTAAATACAGAGCTGAGAACAAAGAAGAATATTTCTGCAACAGATGTTGATGCCTGATAAAGCAAACGTGTGGATTTCATAATTACTGGATGTCAGTTAGGAAATGACATGGAAGATGCATACTGAGGTCAATAATTTTGATTGGGGGTGGGGGGAAATCGCTGAAATGAATAGTGAATGAAGACAGTGTGGTGTAGACGGTAATAAACAGAGTACTGCATTGTTGCGTCCCTCTTTAATTCCATTAAATAACTGATTTGTCATCATCTATAGTATTTGCAATCAAAATCAAACAATGATTGACCAAGTGTATTACAAGCAAAGGAAGTTGTTGAGAACGGGAAATAAAACGCATTGATTTCTACTTTCCCTGATTAAGTTAGACAAACATTTCACACAAGGATGTCGATTAAAATATAAAAGCATATAAATCTTGCTACATGCTTGTGAGAGCTTGTGGAAATCCCTCGAACCTTCGCCATTCAACAAGAATACAAAGCGTACTCGGGGAAATATCGGCCACCTCTTATTTGAAAATACACATTTCAAATTCATGTCGAGCCTGAAATCGTTTGATGTTAATCGTCATATATGAACGAGTCCGTGAGCTATACTCTAAAACGCGCTCGCTCTGATCAAGCTCTGATCAAGCAGTTTGTGGCCTGCCATGTGAATAGACTTTAAAGCAGCAGAAAACACATTTCTGTGCATTTAAATCATCCAATTTCATAGCCTTCGCAATAAATGAGATCCAGCCTAAGGATCAGTGATTCCTGATACCATCAATCTTCTCAAGCCTAGTCCATCCTCTCTAATCACGTTAATTATCTAAATGATTTACCAATGCAGGCTGCAGTTGGCCCCTTAGCTAACTTTGCTAATCTTGGGTAAATACCGCTCCAGCCATGGGTTTGTGAAATAAACAATGGAAGCTCAACATCACAAAATCCAAGCTTCGCTAAAGTATATATTTGTACAAAGCACGTAGAAAATACATTCAGGAAAGCAAATAAGTTTCATCAGAAGCAGTATCTTATTACGCCCAAGTCAAATTAGTTCCAAGTTAAAATATTTATTCATTCAATTAATTAAATATTTAATTCATTCAGCATTTAAATCCAATTAGTATTTAGCACAGCATGCAACATGTACAAAATAAAAGCTTTGACATTAAAATATTACCAAAATCATGCAGCTGAACAAGGGAAGAATACGAAAGAAAAACAACCGAGTGGTTAAAAAGTGGCTAGTTGACTTAAATAAATTAATCCCACATCAAACAAACATTCTTACAGTTCCTTCAGGATTATGCCGTCAGAGAAATTAACGCATAATCAAGGAAACTGCAATATTCAGAGGAGCTTGCAATTTTTCAAAATTACTGTAGATTTTCCACAGATTTGGGTCAGGACGCGTCATGTGACGTCATCACAACACACCATGCGACGTCACAATGCGCATTCAGCCAAAGCCCTCTTCGATTCACGTGTGTTGAACAAAGTCCGTTGTTAGCCAGATGAGGACGGGTTCCCTTTTGAGTCTGGTTCCTCTCAAGGTTTCTTCCTCATATGGTCTCAGGGAGTTTTTCCTTGCTTGCTCATTAGGGATAAGTTCACAGGGATAAATTCATACACTTAAAATCTATATCCTGAATTTATATATTTCTGTAAGGCTACTTTGGGACAATGTCCATTGTTAAAAGTGCTATACAAATAAAACTGAACTGACTTGAGTACAGCAAATAGGTCTCCTTTACCAACAAACATCAGTGTGAAAGACCGTGCAAAACAACTTCGTGCAATTGCAATTTCGCCAATTCAGGTAGATTTCTGGGGAAAAAAAAAAAACCATCACAACCATCACAAAATAACTCCACGAAATCCTGTGCGGACCGTTCTTACAGGAATAGCAAACATACAGAATTAGCACTAGAGCTGTCCAACGAATCACAAATATTTCCACAAATATAGTCAGATTGGATGTTTCAGGGTGAACTTTCCTTTAAACCTCTCTCTCTGTAATTCACCATCACTTTCAGCTGTGTACGACTCAAATCTTTATTTCAGCTCAGTCAGTACGTTTACATGGACAACAATAATCCGATATTAACCCGATTAAGACGATACTCTGATTAAGAAACTACCAT
>JANDJT010000002.1:22926934-22943213 GCA_024331685.1 Stegophilus panzeri | reverse complement strand
CCCACATCTCTGTAAAGTCCAAGTCTCTCACAGCTAACGCAGCATATACAGTACCGTTATCTATACGCATATGTGTAAGTAAAGTCAAGCATAAGACAGAACAAGCTGAAGAGCTACACCACTCTCTTTGTCTTTCTTTCTCATGCCCCTCTTGGAAGGAAAAAAAAGAAAAAGAAAAAGATGAACCAGGCGAAGTGCTTTTACAACAAAAAAATAAACAAACAAACAAACAAATATAAATCCCAAAGGAGGAACCCAGCATACAGAGACATCTTATACAATTGTGTGCTTCTAACTTTGTGGTAACAGTTTGGGGAAGAACCACATATGGGTGTGATGCTCAGGTGTCCGTATACTTTTGACCATACAGTGAAGGAAGAAGCATGACTATATGGGACGTGTGAAAGTGAAGTGCGCATGCGCAGAATGTAGTACACTGTATGTAGGGCTAGTCAGGACGTAGCCCATGAATGTTTTGTTCATTCCAGTTGTTGCTAACAGACTAAAGCAGTTCTCTGTAGGGTGCAGTTAGTTTTATTTAGTTAGAAAAACATTGTCTACTTACAAATTTGGGTTTTTTCTCCGCGTCATCGTTTCCCCAGGTCGCACACGGTGCAGGTCCGGCTCCACCGAAAGCCTTTTTCCGTTGCGGTTTGTTCTCTCGTCCCTGACTGGAGGAGTTATAGCGGTGCTGCTGGCTGTCCATTATGTCTAACGGTCTAATTTTACAAACACCTATAATATTCAGTCGGTCACACAACAACCAAACTTAAACGAAGCGTCTCTTAATCTATAATTATACATTAATACATTTCCTCCTAGCTACAGCACTGAGACGCTAACCAAGCTAGCTCACTGACAGCTATCTGTTGAATTGCTTAGCCTTAGCTTAGATTAAATTAGATTAGCTAGAGTTAATCCAATTTCTGGTTTGTTTGCTTGTTAATTATCACGTCTACAATGCCATACACGTCTTCGTTACCAAAGAATGCAAAGTTGTTGGAGAATAACCGCCGAGTCAGAGCGTAGCAAAAGCATGAAACATAACCAGCGGAGGAAAAAAAAAATCTGCAGCCTTCTGAAAATCCCGCCGTGTTGCCTGGCTGTGACGCGGAGCAAACATCCAATCAGAGTCAAGACAATGTGAAGCGTGTGACGTAAGGAGACATCGGAGGGATTTGATTGGTCTACACAGAGAGAGCGAAAGAGAGGGCGCCATATTGTCTTGTTCACAGATAGCGCCCATTTCTGTAGCAACCTGTAAACAAGTGTAGTGGGTGTGTGAGGTATTTCTGGTACCTTCAGCAGCCGCCTTACATTCGTACTGAAATTAGAAGTATTGAGAGTATATTAATATTTACCATGTTACACATACAGTATACAAACACCACTAGGAATCGTTGAAAGTGTCTTTATTATATATTAAATACCAGTCTTAAGACAAGTTGTGCCAAATCCACCCACAGCTCAGATTTTCCAGGGTGGTTCACAGCAGCATAAGAACACCATTAGACATTTTTCCCTGACTTAGTCATGGTCCTCTGGAGAACCTGCGAAACCCCACACAAACAGTAGCTCAGGATTGAAACAGGGATCCTGGAGCCATGCGCCAGTACTGCTATGGACTGTGACACCGTGCTGCCCTTGGTGCATTTTTACAATGTGCATATTTGGTCTTGCAATACATAGCTCACTAGAGCATGCTTCTGCATTTTTCTAATATATAATCTTGTACAAAACAGGAAACCATAACCTAGGCCAATATACGTAGAATAGACAGTTGGCTATGTACAAACTATGTAAAAAATCGTATTTGCATATTTAGTTTGGCTCCATGTGACTATATACATACAAGCGCCTCAAACAAGCACTAGGAATAGTAGTTACTGCTGAGTACTGGTCCATGAGTATTTGTAAGTGCAGGAAAGTGTACAGAGGTTGGCTACAGTGGTCCCCTGGGCCAATTCTCCAAAACAATTGTTGAATAAATAAAGTCTATGGACCTGGAGACTTTGAAAATGATTAATTGAAACATAAGGAGCTCCACAACAGCGCCAGAGTGTAATTTAGACAGAAATAGTGCTCCAAAGACTAAAATGCCTGATTTCCAGTGCCTCTTTCTCAGGCACCATGCAAAGCAGAGATGTAGGCCTGGTGTAGTTTGAAATCTACCGAAGAACTATTTAACAGTTATTACATGGTACATGGCAGTCATTGCGATCTAGAATTCATTTCGTGGGCTACTGAACACACACATATATACACACACACACACACTCACACACACACACACACTCACACACACACACTAATAAACTGGATATACAAATTTCTGTTCTCCCACTTTAGAAAGACAAATTTGGCCTGTGGTATAGATCTTTTTGAGGGCAAGAACAAATCTGCTCTGCTTTACAGTGGTGCTTGAAAGTTTGTTTCCTCCATTTGTACACAGTCTGTCTGACTGTGGATTGGTGGAGTCCAAACTATTTAGAGATGGTTTTGTAACTTTTTCCAGCCTGATGAGCATCAACAACACTTTTTCTGAGGTCCTCAGAAATCTCCTTTGTTTGTGCCATGACGCACTTCCACAAATGTGTTGTGAAGATCAGACTTTGATAGATTCCTGTTCTTTAAATAAAGGTGCTCATTCACACCTGATTGTCATCCTATTGACTGAAAACACCCGATTCTAATTTTACCTTCAGTTAACTGCTAATCCTAGAGGTTCACATACGTTTGCCACTCACAGATATGTAATATTGGATCATTTTCCTCAATAAATAAATACCAAGTATAATATTTTTGTCTCATTTGTTTAACTGGGTTCTCTTTGTCTACTTTTAGGACTTGTGTGAAAATCTGATTATGTTTATGCTATATTTATGCAGATATATAGAAAATTCTAAAGGGTTTACAAACTTTCAAACACCACTGTATATTTAGCTGTATCCTATTTAGTTGAGTAATGCAATTTATCAAGATGTAAAAATAAATGGACAGTTAAGGTACATTCACACATACAGGACTCACAGCGACCAGAGACCCTTTATTTTCATTGAGAGCTGGCGACTTCTGGCGACATGAACAACCACTGACTAGATGTGGGCATGTCCAGTGACGCAACAAAGTTGAGAAAAGTTTAACTTTATCCAAATTTGGAGCGACTTTTTGCAGCGACTACCAATGGGAGTGAAGACAGTAGAGCGCATGTGCTCCGTGATGCGCTATGTTGCCTTCAGGTCCAATCGTTTGGTGGACCCAGACTCTTGCGCTTTCGCTGCAGATAGATGGCCGCAATGGCAATGAGCACACACTGCTTATCCTTCATCTCGTAGAAAATGATGCATATATATACTGATGAATTTAATTTACAAACGCTCCCCCACCAGCGACAAGAAAACTGGTTTGTTGTCAAAAGTGGAATGCTAGTTGCGCTACCCACTGATAAATGTTACTATGGCAACCAGTAGTATGAACGCTACTGGCGACTTCATAGTACAGCGACTGGTGACTGGGTGTATGTGTGAACGTACCTAATGGTCACAGGACATTTAAATATGCCACCTGCTATTCACAACAGTAATTATTTAGAGATGTGATATGACATTGCATACCAATGCCGTATTTAGTGCAGAAATTTTGCTCATCACAGCAAGCAATCCTTTTACTCCATGACCTTGTTCTTCCCTGCACTGTCCTGATGTTGGTACAAAGTATTTTGTACATTCTAGTATTTGAAAAGAATAATTTGTGTGTCTAATTTGCTATCATCTGTGGCTCAAGGCCCTTTTCATTCTACTGGGGTTTTATTTTTCAGCTAACCACTACACCAGAAAACCAAAGGTGAACAGAAACATGAAAAATTCTGACATGAAAATGTTTATGTCTAATTCTAGGTGAGGATTTGATTCTTATTCTAAAGTTCTCTATATTTGCATGGATTATACTTGAGTGATGTCAGCACATATAGTCTTGGGTATGCAAATAAAATGAGACTGTCTTTGCATACACAAGAATTAGATATTAAAAGAAAGGCTTAAGTAGCCGAACATTAATCCTGAATTAATTAACCACATCCTGTTCGCTGAATTGAACCACAGTAATGACTGACTGTAGACATTCTATGGGACACAGCTGCCCATAAGAATGGCAGGTCTTTCATATTTAAAATAATAGCTAATTAAGACTGAATAACATCTGATTTGTGTCCCAGCAACACAAACTATAAACATATACAGTAACATATCTTTAAGTTGCCAGTAGATAGTATAAATGACAGTAGCCTGCAACTTCTGTAGATGTAATAGGATCAAACATACTTACATTTACAGCTATTCATATGCTGCCAATCCCAGCAATTGACTTATTTACTGATATTTCACCAGATATGCTCACCCGCCACTTTATTATACTAATAATAGGGAGGACCCTTACAACAATGCCATGGTCACAGAGATCACATCCCCCCCACATTCCGATGTTTCTTTCTTTAATGAATTATTTAAAAAATAATAATAAATCAGTGATCGCCACAATGTTTTTATTCACCATAGAACAGATAAATCTTGAACTCTGTACAACCAATATAGAGATATTCTCACAGGATATAACTCTTCCTATCTTACAATATTCATTTACATAAATGTACACATTTGTGAGATATAAACTTGCTTCAATGAATATAATCTATATCGTTTATTACACAATGTAGCTTTTCTGTGAATTCTTTGAGGCTCTGCACATTTCAGTTGCACTCGATGGATCAGTAGCACAGGCAACACAAGCAGGCTCAGTCGATACCATTTACAGCAATTAAATTCAAGCAGCTTCTTTATTACCTCTTCGAGTCTCACACATTTGATTCTTTGGCTCATGCATTGTCAGGCCACTCATCATTTAATTCATATGATTGTCAGTTCTTGAGACTATTGTTAAGATACAGCAGGATTTTGAAGTGGTATTCCTCTTCACATATGTTATGGCACATTATATGCACCTCTGGATCACATGTCCACAAGGGGAAGTACAGTGCAAAACACTTATTTCTTCTGCAAAAACTGCCAATGCATAATGGTGTCATTGTAAATTATTCACTTTATGTACACAAACATGCACACACACGCACACACACACACACACACACACACACACTTTCTTTCTCATACACACATATGCTACAACCATATAATATATACAAAGACATGCTCATACACATGCACGATATTTCAGTCAATACACACACACACACACACACACACACACACACACACACTGAGAGACACACAGATTTGTCTATACTTGTGATATAATCTGCATATTAAAACTGGATGAGCGAGACTGTTTGGACAGTGGGCTTGAAGAGGAAAATGGACTTCCAGGCGAGAGCAGATCTTGGCTTCTTGATGCATGCCTTAGTTGCATTTCCTGCAGGCTGATAGCTGACAAACAGTGAGCCCTATCTGTATTCAGGCTCCCAAATGACAAGCTGTCTGTGGGACCAGACGAGCCATTAAAACCAGTGCAGTCCAAAGATTTACTGGAAGATGTGCTAGCAGTTCGGGCTGGAGGACCAGTGAATGGGGGAAGGTAATGCGGGTCAAGGAACCTCCTGGCCATGCTGGGGCTGGGGCTTCTGCTGCTCTCAGCAGTGCGGAGCGTGATGGCTGGAGGAGGCGATTGGTGGTGTTGGTGGTGCATGCACAAAGCAGCTCTGGTCTCGACAGGTGTTTTCTCTTTCTTCCACACTGCTCGGTTCCGGGATAGATGCACTCCTGCAACCCGGTCCCTCTTCATACTGCTGGGCTGGCTACTGCTGGAGGCCCCGGAGGAAAAGCCCTCATCTGGGTCAAATGAGTCCTCACCGCAGCTCCCACCATCAGCATCTGGGGTGCAGATAGGCAACAGGTCAAAGAATAAGAAAGGTAAGAGGCGTTTAAACAAATACTCCTTTAATATTTTAAACATATCCATCTCTATCCATCATATCAGTAGCATAAGTATGAACACCATGGACAAGAAGTGACACTGGAAAAATCTTTCGACTTGAAAGGCATTTATAATGGAAGCATAAGTTGTTGAAAGTTAGGGGTCAACCGATAGTGGATTTTACCAATACCCATAAGTAAGTTGGGCAGTACCTGCTGATGACCCATTAATCAACTGATAGTTTTTAAAATTGATACTGAATGACAACACCACACTCAAAGTAAAATATTGCTTAACTTTATTACAAAAATAAACAGTATTGACTGTACCATGAAAATGCACTGTCCTTTTTTTTTAAAATGAAATAAATATATAAAAATTTATATATAACTAAATATTAAAGTAAATGAAAGATATACATCCAAACTGAACCAAAAAGTAACACTCCAAATACCAAATAAAAATAGAGCCATACAAAATGAATCAAAAAACACTTCAAATAACAAAATTAGTCAGTGATAGTTTTTATATTTTGCCTCTAGAGGGCGCTCTCGTACTGTATAATGACAGCAGACCCTTCTCAGCCACTCCCGCAACAGATGCAATTGGGAAAAACTATTGGTGTAGATTTTTTTTGCCAGTAACCGATAGTTCCAGCAATCGGTTATCAGTGCAGATTAATCGGCAAAACCAATCAATTGGTCGACCTCTATTAGAAGCCATCAATAAATGTTACACTCTGTAACCACAAAGATATATACTGGGCACAAGGTGGGGCATATTCACACCTAGGTGGTAATTTACAGTAACCAGTCCACCTTTTTTGGGGAGATGGAAGGAAACCACAGAACCAGCAATGCTACCCCCTGCACCACCATGCTGCCTTGGAGCAATACAGTAAAAAGTATTTCCAGGTATACACTGTACGATACTAACTTTGTGAGATCACCAGTTGGGACAATATTCATGAAATATTCTGATCTAATTTGAAAACTTGTCAGGTGATGTTTGCTAGAATTTGTGGTGGTAGAATTTGTTGGTTAACTCATGTTAACTAAAAAAACCTCATGTTAATCAATCAGGGAGTGATTTTATGTTTAAAACGTTTGCACGTGTGTTTGCTTATTGTGTTGACTGGGCATAAGAGAAAAGAAGAAAAGAAAGTGTAATTATGACAGGAGAACCGGTCATATTCTGCTGCCTTTTTTCTGAAAACTGGATCCTCAAAGAAGAAACATAAAGGAAAATCTGTGAATGTTACGGAATGTGAAATAGTAAATCATTTGCAGGAGCATTTACACAAGAACTGTGTTCTCTTTCATCATCTCATGTTTGAGATCCACCTATGGGGAAGGGCATCCGTACCTGACCTCTGCAGAAGCTTCTAATTGTAAGTGGCAGTTGACATTCGCTTCTCGAGACCTCTAACTTATTTTGTGCGCACAGCTCGCTGGTTCAACCTGGTTCAACCTGGTTCAACTCTGGTTCAACCCCTTGGACCAACCTCTGCCAGAAGAGTTTGTTTCGCTTGCCAGGTTAACTGTGTTACTCGCTGCAAGCCGCCCAGGCTTGCACTACTCATTATGCTACTTGCCTCCTCTTAAGCCTTTTTTCCACTGTCCTACGGCTGCCCGCCTTACGGACTCTACTGAGCTCTGTGCCTCGACAGTTGAACTCTGACGGGGAAAATGCGATGACGACCTTTCTGAGCTGGGCCAACCAAAGCGACCCATCTCTCCTCGAGAGCATCTTACCAGGTGAACCCTCCTTCATTAACGAGCCACCCGGCTCCGGCAACAAGGACAACGTGGGCCTTCTAGAGGGTTCGGAGGATGACGAGGCCATCCCATCTTCTTTAACGCCCCAGACTAATGCTCCTGCGGCCTTACCTCAGTCTGTCCTGTATGAGTTAAGTGAGTGAGCAGTGGCTCGCCTCAATATTGAATGGCCGGCTCTACAAAGTGCCACTGACCAAGAGAGGGATGTTTATGATGGGAAACTCCTGGGATCCACTCCCGGCCTGAGAAAAAAGCTCATCCCAGTCCTCCCAGTATGTGCCAAGCACCTCGAGACCTCAAGATTAAGGATATGGCGGCTCTTGGCATGGGTGACCCCCTGCCATTGAGCCCTCTATTGCTAGATACCTTAACCCCTCCCAAGGTGGCCTGCTCGCATCCCCCCAAGCCCACTCTCCCCAGCAAAATGGAAAAACCATTTTTCCAAGTCCATCCACTAGGCCTCTTATAAAGCCTCAGCCTTGGCTGTCAGGACCCTCAACGTCTCCTCGCTTCTATCAGCTTACCAGGCTGAGCTTCTGGTTGACATGGGGCACCAACTGAAGAAAGGGTGTCCCTCACCCTCGCTCTGGAAGGAGATCGTCACCATTAATGACCTCGTCCTCCGTAATACAAGCCAAGCTGTTCAGGCGAGCGGGCGTTCCATGGCCCTCCTTATGGTTGGAGAGTGTGTGCTCTGGCTTAACCTATCAGGTCTCTCCAATAGTGGGAAGCCGCGCGTGGCCAAGAAACCCCCTAGCCCCGCACCCTCTATGCCCAAAAGGAATGGGCCAGCCTGATGCATGGCCCCAGTCCATGTTTACAGGTGGCCAGCCCTCTGGACTCCAATTTTGCCCTCCTAGCCCATTTACATTTATGGCATTTGGCGGATGCCCTTATCCAGAGCGACTTACAGTTATCTTATTTTTGATACAACTGAGCAGTTGAGGGTTAAGGGCCTTGCTCAAGGACTACCAGCAGTGGCAGCTTGATGGTGCTGGGATTTGAACTCACAACATTCAATCGAATCCAATGTCATAACCAATTAGCTACCACTTCCCACCCTTCCAAGAGAAGGAGGCTTTCTTTCGGTGGGGTCAGCTGTTTGCAAGAAAACCCCAGCATTTCAGAGTTATCTCTTCTCATACAGAGGAGCGCTCCGCTCACATTCTGAAAGACGAAATCTCCTCCCTCCTCGAGAAGGGGGCGATTCGAGTGGTTTCTCAGCATGTACATCATCAGGAGTTTTACTCCCATTATTTCCTGGTTCCAAAAAGGACAGCTCACTTCGTCCTATTTTGGATCTTGGAGTGTTGAACAAACATTTGAGGAAATACACTTTCAGAATGTTGACACAGCACTCTTTCTAGCTTAATTCATCAGAATAACTGGTTCACATCAGTCGATCTGAAATATGCTTTTTTCCACATTTTTTTCCACAACAGCATTTGTCCCCCGCACAGAAAATTCCTTCATTTTGCCTACCAAGGCATATATTATGAATTCACAGTTCTTCCTTTCGGTCTCTCATTGAGTACGAGAGTGTTTTGTCTGTGTGCAGATGCGGGTTTAGCCCTGCTGAGAATGACAGGTCTCAGGACCCTAACTTATATATTGGCTAATCATAGGCGATTCGAGAGAGAAGGTAGTGCAAGACTCATCGTGTGCTCGCGCACATCACTCGGTATCAGAGTAAATGTGAGCAAAAGCAATTTCACTCCCACTCAGAATGTTATATTCCTGGATCTCGAGCTGAATTCAATAACCGTGCACACATCCATCACGAGCGTGCATTTCCTCCCTAATGAATTGCCTCTCACAGTTCAAGGAGGGGCCGAGGGTAAAATATCGCACATGTCTCAGACTACAGGGCCTTATGGCATCAGCCATTCAGGTTTTGCCTCCGGGCCTTCTGAGTATGAGGGCATTCATGAAGTGGGTTTTATCCCTCCACCTTTATGCGACCTCGGCCATTCCATCTGTGATGCGCTCGTGCTCAGCAGCCCTTGCCGCTGGAAGAATGCAGGGTTTTATGCTCATGGCACTCCCCTCAAGGCGTTCATGTTGTATAAAGTGGTGGATGCAGTCCCCCAAGATTCATGCTCTAGCTCACAGGCTTTTAGTGTGGAGCAGGCAGCACTTTCTGTCGTTACGTGCCATCCATGTCCTGGGCATCTTGAATAGGGGCGCAGACCTCTTGTTGAGGGGGAATCCACTCTATGGAGACTGGCGCCTTCACCCGCAAGTAGTGGACTTATTGTGAAAGCGATTCGGCTAGGCTGCCGTAGATCTCTTTGCCTCACGAGGAAACACCCATTGTCTTATGTTCTTCTTGCTAAGGGACAGGGATGCACCCCTCGGCGTGGACGCACTGGCCCATTCGTGGTCCAAGGTGCTGCCCTTTGCTTAACTACCTCCACCATAACCAGGGTGAGAGTTCAGGGCCTGAACCCTCATTTTGTTGACCCCCAGGTGGCCCACGGCGCCATGGCTGGTGGAGACAATTCCCCTCTTTTATGTGCAGCTGTGACTCCTCCCATATATGCACAGACCTCCTGTCTCAGGCGAACAGAGAAATCTATCACCCTCGTCCAGACAGGTTGGCCCTCTGGGCTTGGCCTGTGAGACAGCAAACCTGAACGCAATGGGGCTCCCTCCACGTGTGGTCACTACCATACAGAGTGCTAGGGCCTCCTAAACACATTCCCTAAGTGGCATGTGTTCGAGGAGCGGTGCGATGGGCGCCGCCTGTTATCGTATCGGTGTTCGGTTTCGGATGTTTTATGTTTTTTGCAAGACCTTATGAACGGTGGTAAATCCTTTTCCACTATTAAGGTCTACCTAGCGGCTATTGCTGCATGCCATGTGGGGTTTGACAGTAAGACAGTGGGTCAACACTCCCCTCGTTCGCCGGTTCATGAAGGGCTCCTGTCGCTCACTTCCAGTCACTAGAACAGCTGTTCCAGAGTGGGACCTCTCCATGGTGCTGGAGGCTCTGTCCCAACAGATTTTTGAGCCCCTGGGGGACATTTCCCCTAAGATTCTGTCCTAAAGAGACAGCTTTACTCCTGGCCCTGCCTTCAGCCAAACATGTCAGTGATTTATATGCACTCTCTGTTCATTCCTTGTGCACTAAATTCTCTCTCAGTGGAGATAAGGTTTTTCTTAGACCCAACCTGGTCTTTATGCCTAAATGCTTCCCAGCATTCACCTGTGAGGTGATTGAGCTTACCGCTTTTCATCCTCCTCCCTTCTCCTCTGCGGAGGATCAGAGGTTGAATGCTCTGTGTCCTGTGCATGCCCTTCAGGCTTATATAGGTAGGACAAGCCTTTTCAGGAGGTGTGACCAGCTCTTCATTTCCTGGGCCCCCCGCACATGGGGAACCCCAGTTCTAAGCAACGCCTATCCCATTGGCTTGTGGAAGCTATTACTTCGGCATATCAATCAAAGGGAGTGCAGCCTGCAGAGGGCCTCAGAGCACACTCTACAAGGGGCGTGGCCACCTCATGGGCTCTGTTTCTGGGAATTCCATTGCACTTGCTGCAAGCTGGGCTTCTCCCCATACATTTGTTGGACCCTTGAGCAAGGCCCTTAACCCTCTCTGCTCCGGGGGCGCTGTAACATGGCTGACCCTGCACTCTGACCCCAGCTTCCTGACATGCTTGGGTATGCGAAGAAAAGAATTTCACTGTGCATATGTATATGTGATCAATAAAGACTCATTATCATTATTGGTCAGATACTACCGGCTTGATGTCAGTAGGACAGTAGGACCCCGGTAGCTCACTCTGTCCTCGTAGCCTTCCTCCCTTAAGCCCACTTGTCCCTCTTTAAGCTTGGGCTGTTAGGCTCTGCTTATTCATGTCACCAGCATGTCCTTCATGTTCTGCCTGCGTACCACCATCACCTTTGTGCAGGGTGTTACCAGGCACATCATTATGGAATGCGTCAAGCACCACCTATCTAGGTGACCATCCCCTGGCTTACAGTACAGGGCCTCATTGTGAGTATGTTGGGCAACCGGGGAGTTGTCTATTTCTACCATAGGTGGATCTCGAACACAAGATGATGAAAGAGAACAATAGGTTACTCTCCGTAATACCGGTTCTCTGAAACATCGTGTGGAGACAAGCGAATTTGCTCACTGAGGAAGAGGAGCACGTGCAAGTCATTTATACACTCAGGTAAGGGGCGTGCCCTTACCTGGCATTGCACACGTCTGTTATAGCCAGATTTGGTGCAATTGGACACTTCTACAGAGGTCAGGTTCAGATGCCCTTCCCCATACTGTATTTAGATCTTTCTACTTGATTTTTGAGAGAACCAGGGTTACAGACAGTAACATATTGTTATTCATAATAATCCAGTTAATTCAGAAACATGGAACAATATCTTACGATAACTTACAAAAGGATTCAATATGAATCTTGATTGATAGGCTTCAAATTGTATAATTGGCAATTACATCACTTGAATTACACACATACATTTTATGAAAATTGCAAAACATACTTTCATATGAATGACTTGGGGGCGAAAAGCAATCCAAAACGAATCAATAAAATAAGACAAATAAGACTAGCCATTCAATTAGTACAACAAAAAATGGCACCCTATAAAAGGAGAAACTAGTAATCTGTGCCTATGGTAGCCGATGCCTGATTTAGCGCACACCATGCTAGAAGGTGCCTTAAGAAGGTGCCCTTTAATTGTTTAGTCTTTAAGTGTTTTGTGTTAATAGTTCTAAAATATTCTAGAAAAATATAGTATTAAAACATACAGTATATTTTTCACAAAAATGTTTATTCACTGCCCCAACAATTACCCTTGGACTTTGATTCATTTCTCTCCTCAGTACACTGAAAAATAAAGAACTTTTTTTTAATCATTGTTAAACTCCCTTATGCTACAGATGTGGTAGATGGAGTTCGAAAACCACTGGAGAATTAGTGATCCAGATAAACTGATGAATGGCAAAGAGACATTGCCCTATTTCTACAAGTCTGGGTAGCATTCAGATTCTAGCACTATGCAGCACTACACAAGTTCTGGCTTGTCAAGCTAACTTTGGATTTGACTCAAGTTTGGCATAATGGTTAGGCCAATAAGCTGTCACTGTTCAACTTTTAAATGTTGCAAAATTAACAAATTTCCTACTTCAATTAACTTAAAATATTGACTGTTGATTTCTGTCAGTCTCTTTGAAAAAGGAACCAAATTTGTCATGCTTGCTTTGTGACAAACCTTCAGATAGCTTGATCGGCAACACATATTCAGTCGACATAAGATGTTTTGTTCGATGTTTTGGGATCTGCCTAAGGGTTGCATCAGGAAACACATTCTAAATTCAATATAAAGCAACAACTATCAGCCATGATGGTTCAATAGCAGGAGTTTCTACTGGTTTAGAGCTTCATCAGCCCAGCCTACCCCCTCTCATAGTTCGATGGATGGTGCTCTTTGTCCACCCATGGAGCACCGGGCTGAGTGGTTTTTTCAGGTGAGAGAACTGACTTAGTGCAATAGAGGAATAGAAGTCGGCCGAGGTCGAGAATTCGAAACAGCCTGAGATGAAGACAGTGACAGTGCTTGATAAACAAAAAGGCAGATCTGCGACAGTAAAATGACTGCCCGTGTCAGTCAACAAACTTGGAAAATACACTACAGGCTTGTAATACATTGCAATACTATGATTTCATCAGATAAACAGAGAAAAAAATGAAGGGGGAGACAAATAAAAATACAGAATGAGAGGAATATAAATGCAACATCCAAGCTTTTTCTGTTCTGTATTCACTGTCATATGTGTAAATGTATGTGTGGGAGTTTGTACCCTCTCGTTTCCAGCGGAGTCTGCGGATGGATGCAGCAGTGATGGCTGTCTGAGAGATGCGTTTGTTTGTGGGTGTAGCTTCAAACTCCAGAAGATTCCGTGTGCCCTGCGGTGGTCGAGGTGGCAGAGAACATCTCATAGAATTTGCTACCTAAAACAAGTGCATATTCATAAGCTTTATTTTGAATATTCAGAAATATATATATATATATACACACACGAATAAATTCACATTTTACTGCCATCATGTGGTCAGAAACATCAAACTCACTCAAGTGAGATGATAATGTTATGTCATATTATTATTTATTAAAGGCAGAAAAAAAGCTTTTACTAGTAATGGCTTGGCATATAGCTCTAGTTGCGCTCTATACAAGATGTCCTCCAAAGCTTCTCTTCCGAGTTCCCACTGGCCATTGTAGCTGCAATAAAGGATGCACATGGCATTAGCACATTCTCTAAGAAATAAACATGTAAGAAATCAAACAATTCTGTGTTTTATGACTGTAATTTTGAGAAGTATATATGAGTAATCTGAATGGACTTGCTAGTCTGGTTCCACCATCCTTTCATGAAAAAGCACATGAAATTGTAAGTGAAATAGAAACCTAACCACTGTAAGGCTTTGGGCTATTGATCAGAAGGTTGTGAGTTCAAGCCCTGGCTACTCTGGATAAAGCATCTTGGCTGACTCTGTGCATTCACCCCGGCTTCCTAACAAGCTGGAATATTTCACTGTATTGTACTTGTGATGATAAAGGCTAGGCCCAGTTCAAATAGCAGCATCAATGAATAAGGAATGGTTTCTGAATAACTGAACCAGGTTCGGATTTCAGCTAAATAAATGGAGCACAATAAATAAAGAATAAGACAGTCTAGAGTGATTTTTTTTCCCTTCCTAGTAAGAGACGTGAAATGAACACTGCCAGAGGACAATACTAAAACCTTGGTAGAATAGTGCTTATTTAACTCACATGGCATGATAAACTGCAGTCAGCATCTGCACCATGAACTCCGGATCCAGACGCACACGGTTGTACGATTCTCTCCACAACTTCTGCTGCTGACGTGGGTAACCACATACACACAATCTGAGCAAACAAAACAGAACCAAAAGGAAGGCGTAATGTCCAAGAGAAGGTTACGTACAGGAAGAACAAGACTCATTAATGACTTTGAATTTTGGGAAATCATTGATTATTTGTTTATGCATAGAATCTTTAAGGTCTTGATTATTTATGCATATTTAAGGTAACTTGTGTCCTTAGCTCATTAAACATAATCAACAGTCCATTAATTTAGTCCCTGTCAGAGAGAGAGAGAGAGAGAGAGAGAGAAAGAGGGAGATATAAATAATAACAGATGATCAGGATTGTGGACAGTATTACCGCGAGCTCATTCTGCAGACTGATTGATGGGAGGAAGCTGGCATGTAGACCACAGCAGAGTTGTAGCAGAGCATGAGGAAAGACAGCACCTCAAACCTACATCAGCACAGACACACCACCATTTAAAACAAACAAACAAACTGAAGATTAGTCACTCTAAGCTGTTTTATATTCACCCATATAATAGTTTATTTATATATTAGAGATGCACCGATACTAAATTTCTCAGCCGATAGGGATAACGGATTATTAGAGTGATATCAGCCGATACCGATAGTTCTGCCTTTTATGCCTTCTTATACATTAATAATAATTAATTCCACAATTCTGAAGGAAATGCAAATAAAAACTTTATTCTCTCCATTTCAACAAGTTGTTTTACAGCAACTGGTCTCATAAACACAAAACACATTACTCACATTAACATTAACACATGAACTCAATTCTGAAGATTAAAGTAAGATTATTAACTTATTGAATGTTATTAATTCATATTAACATTGACTGAATTGTAAAAAACCTCCTGTTAGTCTCACATTCACTCTCCACAAACACAAGCATTTCTACTTCATCACTGACATCAAACTGGTAATATATAGGCCTAATATAAACTTTTTTTTTGATGATATTAACTCATATTGACATTAACTGCATATGAAATATACTACTCTACAAATATATTTTTCTGTGCAATATATACTTTTTTTGTCAACTCATCTTCATTTAAATATTTCAACCGTGTATTGGCGCTTTAATTCAGCGTGAGCAGCTGAAGCAGCGCGGCAAAAAAATAAATAAACTCGACGCCGAAACTCCCATTTCGCTGATGCAGTGTCCGGTGTAAAATTTTAGCAGTGCAGAGATTACATAGATTACAAATTGCAGTTTTTTCATCATTGTCACCCAATTCAAAGTCATTCCACACAAGAGACATCTTCTTTACATACAGCACAAATTCAATGTGTTTTTCAGCCCTCTTCTTATTGACAGGATATAATCGGCCCTGATCATCGGATGTTTTTAAACTATTGGCCGATACCGATTATTGGCTGATACATCGGTGCATCTCTAATATATAAATATACACCCACACACACACACACACATGAAGGTGCATCTCAAAAAATTTCAATTTCATGAAAAAAAAAAAAAGTTCCCTGAAATTTAATTTAAAAAAATGGAATTTTCATATTTTCTAGATTTATTACATATAAAGTGAAATATTTCAAGTCTGTTTTTGTTTTAATCTTGATGATTATGGCTTACAGCTCATGGAAATCAAAATCCAGTATCTCAAAATATTAGAATAAAGAATTTATAATACAGAAATGTCGACCTTCTGAAAAGTATGTTAATT
>JANDJT010000002.1:22912891-22926434 GCA_024331685.1 Stegophilus panzeri | reverse complement strand
TCCTCCAGACTCTGGGACCTTGATTTCCAAATGAAATGCAACATTTACTTTCGTCTTCCCCATGATTGTGGTTGTGTTTACTGAACAAGACTGTGAGGTTAAAGCCTCAAGAAACCTTTGCAGGTGTTTTGAGTTAATTAGCTGTTTAGAGCTCTTCTCAGGTCGTCATTTCTGTATTATAAATTCTTTATTCTAATATTGTGAGACACTGGATTTTTGATTTCCATGAGCTGTGAGCCGTAATCATCAAGATTAAAACAAAAACAGGCTGGAAAAACTTCACTTTATGTGTAATGAATCTAGAATATATGAAAGATCCACTTTTTCAATTAAATTACAGAAAAAAAAAAGAGAAGTTTTCCACAATATTAAAATTTTTTGAGATGCACCTGTGTGTGTGTGTATATATGGGTTTTTTTTTGTTATTATTATTATATTCACCATTTGATTTTGGGACACAATTACCAGTTTCTAAAAGCTGCCTGATTTACTAGTAACCTATATTAATGAAGTGAAAAGGATGCAAACCCACATTCTGGTCACACTGCATGCTGAATTGCATTCCAGATAATCTATATTTGGACTAAATGACAAAGAAGCAGAAACCATTGTATAATTAGAAGCTAACACTGTCAACAGGGATGCCTGCATTGCCAAACAGCGTAGTCCTCCTTGTTACTAATTTCTGTGCTTCAAACACCCTTAAAATATCCTTCAAATAGGAAGGACGTTATTGAAGAAAAACAACTGAATACATTTGACCTCGCTGTGACCTTGATCCTAATCCAAATTCCAATATCTAATAATCAGTTCATCTGCTGGTTAAAATGATAATTCCATATAAATCCTACAAACATTCAACCAATCATTCTTGAGATATAAGAGTCTCAGAAGGACGGATGGATGGACAGACACACCTTGTGGCAGAGGTATAAAAGGTCCATAGGCAAATATATGCAAAAAAATCTATACGCAAATGTCAAAGAGGTATAATAATTATAATAATAACTATAATTGGACAAAACTGGATTTAATTCTCAGTCACTATCCGAGCAGAAAGCAATGTAATTATGATTTGTGTACATCTTTGACCAGGAGATACTGAGTACTGACATCACCGTTAGAGCAGTGAAAAATAAGAAACCTGTGAGACCCAAATTCAATTAAAAAGACATTAACTGGAAGATGTGCTGTGGGAGGAAAATGTTCAGATGTAGTCTACAGAAAAAATGAAAAGTTGGTGTAAAAAAGTTGGCAATAAAAACTGTCTATAAAATGAGTATATTGCACCCTACATTAAAAAAATATATTTCTAATTTCCAGCTTTATATACAGTAAGAAGGTGTATGTGGTGTGTGCAGGGTCTGAAAAATATGATCTCTACCATCTGCAAGTCAGACCGCGTTCACATGCAGAACAGTTTGAATTAATGGGGGGGGGGGGGCAGGTGTTAATAATCAACATGTACCTGTTTTGGGAAGTAAAAGTCTCTCTCTGGGGCAGCAGGCCACTGTACACCACTCTGATCAGGTCGTGTTGGCTAAGCGCTCCTTCTGTCAGAGCCATAGAGCCAAGACTGGAGGGCTACAACAGACACATAGCACGTACTACGTAATATAAAGTGAATGGTGAATAACAAAATAAATCAGATCACCACAGAGACAGCAATAGCGAACTGAGCGACTGCTTTGGTGACATCACACGTGCACTATTCAGTTCAGTTATATTTGCATGGCGCTTTTACAAACAGACACTCTCACAGCATAGCTATACAGATATAAACCATACTGCGATAAGAAATTAATCTATAAAGAAATCTCAAGTTTGTATATTCGTTTTGCATTTAGTTTGTCACTTTGTCAGATCTCATTCATTTGTCTTACTGATTTTTTTTAGACCATTATATCAGACATTGTTGTAAATATTGAGTTTTCATTTCAACATTTAGAACAGTCACTTCTCTGTGTCATTATTAGCTCAACTGCTCATAAAGGTAATCTGAAAATGGAAAGTTCATGGGAGGCTCACTATGTTGAGTACATCAGACTGGAACCAAATGAGTCAAAATGGAAGCATAATTAAAACATAATTAAAACCTGGGTTCAGAGATGAGATTTGGCACCCCTACTAAAATCACGGGGTGTTTTTAGCCTTGTTTGCATTAGGAAAACATGCTTAACCTTTATAAAGGCAATGTGACTTTCTTTCATCATCATAATACGTTAATTGCAAGCTTAATTCTCATGTAGTATTCGCAATGCCTCAATGTACACCTTCGCTTGTAGAGCATCTTTTCGCATCTTTTTTTTAGTATTAAATCATTTTAAGTGTAAGATTTAAAATGCACATACTTCACATCTTCACAATACAATGGTGTGATGTCTTACCTCATGGTATATGGAAGGTTTAGAGAGAGAAGGTATGGTGAAGGATAAAAGCTTGCTGTTACCATTACTGTCCACAATCTCCTACAAAAATAAAAGAGGAGAATATGAGACGTCAGAAGTCAGTTGGGCATCATTTCGAGCCTTTCTCAGACATGTGCCTTACTTGGCTCACCAGGTTATAAATGCCCAGCAATAGAGCCTCTACACAGCCATTGCGATGGCGCTCCCTGCTGGCAGTGTGGTGCAGGTACACCCAGATCAGCTCTGGTAGGAACTGCAGTGTGAAGCGGCGTAGTCCCACCTCTGTGCTCCGGTAGAGTTCAAACAGCTGGTGACACACTGGAGCCAAAAGCTGTGGAGAAATGCACATTATTGAACAAACACCATAAGAATTTTAGGAATTAGTATTAGTATTTTTGAACTGCTGCTCATGCTGCATCACGAGGGCAACATAACACACTCAGAAAAAAGCGCTGTCCACCCACTTCTGGATGACCTCACAGATGCCCATGATTGGCTAGTGTCTCTGTGATCGATAGGGCAGAGAGAATGCCACCCCTCCTACCAAGACAGCCTGGCCAATTTTGCTCTCTTTGACTCCTGGCCATGGATGGTTGAAGCAGACGCATTTAATAAATGTAACTCACATAGCGTGCTAAGCACTATTGTGTTACTGCATACTGTGCATTATACACAATAACATTTTGCACTGAACGGAAATGACAAATTACAGCATGATACATAGTGCCATTAAATCAACCAACACAAACTTCCATTAAAATAATCACCAAACAAAAAACCAAAAATGGTCAAAACATTTTGCTTTTGATTTGCATCCACAATGTAGCTGTGTTCTTGCTCAGTTCAATGGCTAGTCGGCAAAATCCGAAGTTCCATATTTAGTACATACTCCAGGTATTAATAGAACAATGTATATTACTGAACTGCCCAGTGTGAACATTGGCACAGAAAATATTTGAAATGCACCATTTGAGATGTAGCTACAGCCTTATGANNNNTATATTTAGCCACTGAAAGAAAGATTTTGAAATGTAGCCCTCTCAGGTGGACAAATTAGATTACTAGCATCTTGTTGAAGAACATAGGATGGTTCACTAGCTTGCTACCAAATTAGAATACCAATAAATGCCTTACCAGTATGTAGTCAAAACCCCATCATGCCCAATTCACTTGTGATCTTATTTGATTATATTGGACTCTTTTTCATCCCCTCTCCCCTGACTGGCTGTTGCTCTTGCCTGTCACCTTGTATTTGGACTTCTTTTATGCCTAAAGCTAGGGCATGATGACAGCTGATGTGTCTGTGAGGGTGTATGATGTATGTGTTCACATTTCCTACCAATTCTGACACCACTGACACAGCACTGACTGTGAAATACTATTACAGGATTGTTAAGGGCGACTCACAGAGTATTCTTCATCACCTGGCTCTAAATATTTGCAAAATATTGTACAATACAGTACTTTTTACATGCAATTTGAGTCTTTTTACTTAGACTGTGCCATAACTCAAATTCCTTCCACATTTCACTTCACACTAATTTTATTATTAGATAAATAAATTTAATACTCAGGTATTAGTTAGTTCGTTAGTTAGAGTTGTATAGTCATATTTTATGATGTAGTTGAATGTTATAGTATGTTGAAGGTTATAGTACTAATTTGCCAAGTCTTGTGGACCTGTACCTGTACGGTGAATAAGATTTCTGATTCTAAGTTACAGCTGAACAAACTAAGCAAAACAGTACAAGTTTATATCCAACAACCTGGTTACCAAGAGCTTTACCTCACTGCTGGGCTGCTCCTGTATAACAGCATATAGTGCAGGCACCAGACCCTTCTTCAGACGCAGGCAGCAAGTATAGCCAGGGATCAGATCATCAGGTAACGTCTATAGAAGAAAAGGGAACTGAATAAAGAAAACATGCTGATGCTTCCAGACAGGTGTATTGCTTTAGACAATTAAGCAAGTAACATACTACCATTGTCTATGTCTACAATATGCCGAGCATGGCCATTTAACCTCTATTTTGGATCGCAAGAGGAAATGATCTAAGTGACTTTAAGAGTGTTCACTATTGGGGTAGAGATGGCAGGAACTTCAGTCACAAAAACTGCTCAACTGGCTGTGTTTCAATCGATACAGTGCATACAATGATATCCACATTTAGATAATATGGTAAAGACAGCAGTAAATAGAGCTGGAAAATATGGTTGAATGCACACATTCGACAACCGTGATGCTTGTGCATTAGTGTGATATGCAAGAAAAAACAGAAGAGCAACTTCTGGGAGAGTTAATACAGGGAGAATGTTAATACAGTATGCAATCAGTCTGTCAGAAAGAACGGCCCAACATATACCATCAGCCATCATCATAGTCCATCATACCTCAACTATATAAAGATGGGTATTATAGGAGGTTGCAGTGCATAAAAACCCTCATTATAATGCCCACTGGTGCAAAGACAACAGGCATTGTCCAGTGTCTCTGTTATGCTGTGGGGGGAATTTTGCTGGAATGCTTTGGATGGAAGGGGTACTGCAAAGTTCTTCTGTCTGATCACTTTTTTCCTTTGATGAACTATTTCTATACTGATGGGAGTGGTCTTTTCCAGGATGACCCCGCCCCCATCCACAGAACACAAGGGTTCACTGAATAATTTGATAAGTATGACAGTTAGTTAAATCATACACTATGGCCTTTGCAGTGGGTAGATCTCAATCCATTTGGAGATTTTGGACAGACATTTGAGAGAGCAGACTCTAGCACTGTCATCAAAACACCAATTAAGGGGAATAACTTTTAAAGGAATACAGTTCATTTCTAGAGAATCTGAAATCGCCTTACTAAAACACTGTATGTTCATATTATGTATTTTTCTATGTATGAAAATGTGAATGCAATTTTCAAAGGTATTTGATAGCCCTAGTATATAATATGTTATTGTATTCATTATGAACATTCATATTCTTCACTTTTCTACCCATAATTAGTTGTTAGTGCTGTGTTTGGCCTGTGAGGTAATGAAGACCACAGGCACGATCAGAATCTACCTCAGTGACAGGGAGTATTGCAGCATGTTCACAGGTGAAATGTCACATCAAAAAGTTTTATGCCCCATTCACACATACAGTATATGAATATTTATGGAAAGTTAGTTCCCCACCACGCCCTCCGTTTTCAAAAAAATTCCCATCCACACAAACAGCGTTTTCAAAAATATCTCTATCCACAAGAAAATGCTAAAGAAAATGCAATTTAAAGAAGCTAAGAGCAGGTGTATTGTGTGCAAGAGATGTAGAAATTTAGGGAAAATGGCCAAAACCTTATGTTTTCGAACAATATCCATATATGTGTGGACATGACCTTAATCTTGATTTTGCTCACATATTTACAGGGTTAAAGTGATTAGCATTTGGCACTAAAGATTAATGATGGCGTTTATGAAATTTAAATTGTCAAAATTGTCAGAATTATAAACTGAATTATTGTGCATGTTGGATGACCTGGGAATTTCGCCCTCTCTGGTAGAAAAATGCTACTGCGAGCTACTCACAAAAGGACATCTTATAACATATTAGGTTGTGCTACGTCCTCCTCCTCCATGTGGATTGATCTGATGGCTGAAAGGTAAGCAATCCACATTTAATGATAAATCAGGACTGGAAATGGCTTCTCTGTTATGATACCTGTGGCTTTATGTGAAGCTGTTTTGCAAATTTGAGGGCAGGTCTTTGGCCATACATCTTTCAGGGACGATGATATTTATAATGTTTCTATGTTGCAAAAATATTCAATCCACTTTCATTAAAATTACGTTAAAGCTGCAGTACGGAACTTTTTTTTAGTTAAAAATGAACAAAAATCAAATACAGAGCAAGTACATTAAAAATCAGTGTCTTAAACTGTCTCCTTACCTTAACCCGATTCGCAACGGCAAGCTCATAAAAATGATTTATAATTTGAGCTGTCGGGTCGGATTTCGCAGGAAATGTCAGTTGATGTAATTCGTGAGGTCATTCGCCTTTGCGTGGTTACGTCACGTCCGTAAACAGAAAGAAAAAGAGCCGGATACTATATCTCGTGTGTGGGTGCTGAGGATGGTGGAGTGTTTGTAGCTTTTCTTACAACAGTTGCTTAGAATTTAAACTTGTCATCCAGATGGCTGCCTTTAATCTGGATAGTTCTAAATGCAATCAACGTTGACATCTGGGGAATCAGCAGAGAGGACTCAGACATTTCAGTGGCTCAATAGGTAACTAGCTAACATTAGCACACTTGTACGCTTAATTCAGCTAGGTATCAAGTTTTCTATGTTTTTTTTGTTTGTTTTGCTATGGTCAGTGTGGTAAATTGCACTTATTTTCTGCTAGCTATGAAGGGAGCAATTCACCTCTACTCTGTTTTTACAAGAAAACCGTATCCGCCGCCACCTCCGTTGTCAAGTATTGGAGCTAATATACACTGCATATGAATGCCTCAGTGTTACCAAGTCTCGTGAGACAAATAAGCAACCGCAGCTTCAAAAACAAGCCAAAAACAAGCCCAATATTATTATAGATTGTTAGACTCAATAAATGAGCCTACAACATATTAAACTGAAACCACTCGCAGTTTGAAAAGCAAAATCAGAATTTATTTAATAAAAAAATCATCAAACAGCAACAACCCTTATAGGGAGGACAGGCACTATCCACCGACCTGCGAACAGAATATAATTGGAGAGATGGAAAAGGAGATTACATTAGAACCATAACTACTGTTAGTATATATGAGTATGTTATGCTTGTGGGTTTTTTTGTTATAACCTGTAATAATTGTGGGAGGCTGAAATACACTACAGTACTGATATTATCGTGAGGCTGTGAGCAGACAGTATCAATGCATTGGGGAAAATAGCAACCATAAATGTAGAAAAACAAAGTCGCTTGTCAGATTTTCCTAACAAGCAACCGTTTTTTTTCAAACAAGCCCCAAAAAGCCGCAACCTGCGACCCGTGATTTTTTCAAGCGACTTCAGAAAAAAAGAAGCCCAAAGATGCGTATTATAAGCGGAATTGGTAACTCTGATAAGTATACCTCAAAGCGTCAGATTCATCCGCGCAGAGGAGCAGTGCCAAAGCACACCCCACATAAATTTTTTTTTTTAAACTTAAAAAAAAAAAATTATAATAAAAAAAAAATAAACTCTGCAAGTAACTTGCAATTTTATGTTTCAAAGAGAGATGGCAACAGAGAGGCAGAAATTCAGTACTGCGACTTTAAATATCTCAAATACAGTTTTAACCGTTTTAACAGTTTTTATATTTCTGTAAAGCTGCTTTGAGACAATGTCTATTATAAAAAGTGCTATACAAATAAAACTGAATTGAATTGAATTGAATTAACCCTACAAAAATAAATGCTTTCTGTCACCCTCAAATGCCTGCTACACCCCTGAGTACAGGATCTGTCAAAGCAAAGTTCTCACCTTGAATTCTGAGAGCCATTCCTCCACCACCCCACGCTCTGGACAGAGCATGGCCCACCTTAAACAAAGAGGTGCAAACATTAGAAATAAAACATGAAATGTTGCTTACAGAAACGTTATCCCTAGAGCTTGCAGTAATAATAAACTGAGAAAATATTAAAAGCACATCTGACTGAAGCACATTATCTCATGTCAAGAAGCATTCAGGACGGTCAGAGCTCACCTCACTCACTCACGTTTCAGACGCGTATAGGAAGGAAAGACAGACTCTCATTCTTCATCATGATGTCTGCTGATCTAGCGATCAAACAATCTGAGAAGAAAGACCAGAGAGAAGTGCTGCTCTTACTTCATCACGCCCTGCACTGATAGGATCACAGTAAATAGTTATTCTGGGTGTGTTTGTGTGTTTAACATTAGCCATAGATTGAGGCTGAAATTACATGGGGAAATGCCCATATTATTCCCATGAGTGGCTTAAAGTAACCACTCCTGGTCTGAAGTTCCACACAGACTGAATCTAGCCTTAGATGACCCCAGGGCAACCTTCTAATAAGTAATGTGGGCTAAGTGTGTGTTCATAATATTAAAAACACCATTGGTCAAATAAATTTTCCAACCTACAGTCAACTACAGAAGTACTGTCACCCTTCAACAGAAAGGGCAAAAACAACTATATAAATTTGTATATAAAAATCAGATTTTCCACTTAAAAAATTAGACAAAAATACTTCACTCGTCTCTCTGTGTCTAGAGAAATGACTGCTGCTTTTCAGTTCTTATTATGTACATTGGCAAATGAGAATCTGCCTGGAACAAACAGTTTAATCAGAGTGAAACAACCCCAAACCATAACATTTCCACCACCGTGCTTCACAGTTGGTATAAGGTGCTTCTCCTGAAAAGCTGTCTTTGGTCTGCACTAAACATGTTTGCTGTTACTGTGACCAAACAACTCTATCTTTGATTCGCCTGTCTAGAGCAGATTACTGCAACAGGCCTGGTCTTTGCCTATATGCTCATTGGCAAACTGCAGTCTCATAGGCATCCACACCCTTTTTTCTGAAGGCCTTATAGAACTCTTTAAATCTTGGCATGATGACACCACACACCTAAATAGCAAAAGGAACACCAGACACTAGATCTGAGAGGGGTATAAATAAGATATAAATAACACCTGATTAAAATTTTATGGATTTGAAGGTGTGCTAAATATGTTTTTTGTTCATTTAAATTGTGAACATTACTACAAAATGTCAATTTTATTTGTCATTTGATCACCAAGATCTATCCCCTTTATTAATAGGCCCTGTTTCAAAGAGGATCAAATGTTTGCTTGTCCAAATATGTAAAAAACAAAAAACAAACAAAACAAAAAAACAATTTCCATGGGCTGTACTTATTTTTTCACATGACTGTACATAATTCCAGGCATAATGAGAAGCTAATTTTGTATTCACAAATTCACGTTTTATTTGCAGGAGTCATACTTAATCCAGAACAAGATGGAGATGGTTGTGGGGCAGAATGGCAGGAATATTTTCCCTATGGGTAGTATTAACTCCTCATGTGACAGATCAGAAAGCTGGACTCCACTCAGTTCCATAGGCATGCTTTGAGGCATAACAGAAATGTGAAGTTGATGACTATCTGAGTGGCACCTAGGAAGGGTTATTTTAGAAAGATGTTGGAGTTGTAGTTCCCAGCAAATCTATTGGAGAAGTAAGCCATCCTAGCTTTGCTTCTTGTCCCACAGTTCAGTATTTGGAATAAGGTAGCCTACAGGCTCATACTGGCTGGCTAACACGCAATATATGTTGGTCATTGTTACATCTTTATCTCAAACAGTGTCCTTTTGATAGTGAAAGATGTCTGATTTACAGCGCAAGTGCAAGCCAAGAATGAACTACTGAGAATCTGTCTTGCTCTACGACAGCCACAACTCACTGGGTGTGTTGCTGTAGAGGTTGGTCTTCAGACAGGAGACAAATTTTCTGGAACATTCTCTTTATTTCCCCACTGAAGTGTAACAGAACTCCATGAAAGGATGGGCTCAAAGCCAGTCCTGGAAGTAGGAGCTTGTTGAGCCACTGGCCCAAAAACTGGAATAAGCAGTCAAATACAGTACAGTACATATTGTCTTCATCTCACTGTTAGCTATCTATCCCCTTTACTCTTCATAACAGCACATAAATCTAGCATTTTTTCACACATAATCATGTTGTGACAAAATGAAAGACATGAAAATATAAATAGAAAATAGAAACTCTCTATTATGCCATGCCCACTAGTTGGCTGCACTCTATATGACAACGCAGATTTAACAATAGTATGATTAGCTAAAAGTCAAAGGATTAGAGAAGAGGTGTGCATTGGGACTGAAACAAGTCGCAGGTTTTTCCTTTCATGTGAGCAGGAGCAGGAGGTGACATGAAGCTTACAAGACAAAAAATGGCCACGTTCATGTATATGGGTGCATACTGGGAGCTCTCACAGAAGTGCATGACAGCGTTCATTCAATCATCCTTATCTACTTTATCTTGATTAACATTGCTGTGGTTAAACTGACTAATTTGTTTATATTTTGGGAAACAGCCCACTAGGTTCCTTAGAAAATATAATGACCAGGTTTAAATGAAACTAATAACTGCGGATGTGGGAGAGATTGGACAGAATTCCTTCAGGAGTGGGCAGATGTGGGATTTAAAAAATAAACACAGACTTTTAGATGTTAGAAGTTTTAGAGTGCTGTAGTTTTATCTTGAATCCACTTCCTCATCTCCAGAAGAAGAGAATGGGAAAGAGAACAGGCGTGACGTAGCAGGGGGCTTTTACAGGCTACACACGAGGTCTGGTCACAGTTAAAATGGGACAACTTTGCTATTAGTACTCGGCAAGGAAATGAGCAAATCTGGAAAGCTCTACTAGCTCCAAAGGTACCCCGGCCCTGTCAGTCCTCCACTCAGTCACACTGTAGAACCACAATTACATATGTAACCTTCGGAATTGATAACCATCAATCCAGTCAATTCTTAATTATAAGAAACGAATGAAATACATCATAATGAGCCTAATAATTAATCTGACCTTTTGCAGATTGTTGACGTGATTGCTGTTTTAAATGTGAAAGCAGGTGATACTTAAAACAAGTGACTCAGGGAAGAAGCTTTTCCGGGGACTAACTGAGGAGAAACTGTGCAGTAATATTGCCATATGTTATGTTATTGTGGATAAATCTAAACTTCCAGGATTGATTTTTGTTCCCAGCCCACCCCTGGCAATGGGTGTTCATTTATGAGTTTCCAGACCGCTATATCTTCCTGTCACTGTCGATATTCAGTTTTTATTGAATTACTTTTCAATAGGGCAGTTATCGTTTGGTGTTAAACATGGCATGCAGATTATTTGCAGTTTGCTGCATTACTTGATTGCACCATTAAAGTGGCTCCAGCTGTAGCCGTTCGGGATTGTTTGTGGTCTTAGTCCCCTAGACTAACACTAAGTTATTATAGGTCTGAGAGTGGTCTTAAAATACACTTAAAAGTCCATTTCAGACTATAAAATTGTGTGTTTAGCGAGAAGCAGGAGTTAATCCTAGGAGTAACTCTTTAGCATAAAGTATGACAGTATACCGCTGCAAATCAATCAACCACAGCCAACAGAAATGCACAAGTAGTAGGCTATACTCAATTTACATCCATTTACAGCTGGTCTACATTATTTTAGGGACTATGTTTGAGATTTAGCCAGTGTAAATGATGACATTTAATTGTTTTTATTTTATTTCACTGGTCCCAAAAACAAAGCCTATAGATGAGTTGTTGTAAAAAAAAAAGAAAAGACAGCATAAAGAAAGTGTAGATTTGGCTTCAACCTGTCTAGTCAGAATTAATGTGCTATCATGTCAATGCTGGAGGCCGGTAACAATTTTAAAAAATTGCAAGAAGCCGCAAACAAATACAATAATCAGTTATTTCCGTGTACAGTATAACCGCTGGCTGTATTAAAACCCATTCATATTGGTTTTTCCACAGGCATAGTAGGACTCGTTGGCTGAAATTGTTCATTCTATGATTTTCCACTGCATCAGAGATATCGTACGATGGCCTTTTGAAAATAACAGCTAATGCCAAAAATACTGTATGTTATGAGATTAACTTTGAGGTAATCGTCTGAGAAGGGAAGAACCTAATAACTGAAATGTGTGTTTATGTATATGTACAATATATATTACATCATGCTGTTTTACTCTTCAGATCAATTGAACAAAACAGTTGCACTTTAGACCAAAATTTTATTCTGTATAATTTTATTATACATGTTGGCACTGAACGTGGCAAAGGCTCATTGGAATTTCAGTTGGCATCACATTTGCGGTCAGATGAGTCCAAAATATATTGTTTGTGGATGAATGGGGACTGCATTAAGGAAAAGCCCCTATACCACTGTAAAGTATGATGGTGGATTTCTGATTGTTTCGGGGCTGTTTTGCATCCAATGGTTTATGGGTTCTTGGGTAAAATAATGAATTCATTAATTCTCCTATATACTGTGATACAAAACCTGACTGCCTCTGCCAGCAGGTTATAACTTGGAAATGCTTGATTCTTAATCCTTAAGATATTGATAACAAACATACTGTATATCCAATCAACATACAGTTGAAATAGTTTCGGGAACTATGGCCATTTCAGCCACTTTTATTCCCCTCAAAATGTGTATAGTGCACCTTTGCTAATTATGAGCAAAGAAGGCAGTGAAAAAAAACCTTTTGTTCAAAAAATTCACAAAAATACTCTGCTCTCATGGATATCAAACAATTGCAAACACAACACAGGTTTATCCAAAATAAATGATCTTTGTTAAATATAGGTATGCAACAATTATTGGCACCCCTATGAATTCATATGAGAAAGATATATTTGAAGTACAGTACTGTGTAAAAGTCTTAGGCACATGCAAAGAAATGCTGTGGAGCAAAGATGCCTTCAAAAATAATGAAAGTAAATGTTTCTCCATTAAAAAATATTATAAAGAGCAGTAAACAGTAATAAATTAAACAACATTATAGGCAATAGGCAATATTTGGTGTGACGACCCTCTGCTTTAAAAAAAAAAAAAGTAGTCTCAGGTAGAATTAGTGCAGTTCATTGTGGGGTTTTTTTGTCTGAAAAGTGTCTCTTACCACTTAATATGCTGGTTTCTTTGAAGACAGACAAACATTTTTCGGTAACATTTAATTTTATGCTGGAAAACTAATGTTTGGGAATCTAAAATGTTTTTGTACTGACTCGATAATGTAGAAGTCATAAAAAAATCTATAACAAAGTTTGTACTAAAAAAACTTTGTGACTAAGACTTTTGCACAGTACTGTATATGCCCATTTATATTTTACTTTTTTTTAGTACACATGGGTGACTAGGATCAGGAAATTGTTCAACCATGACTTCCTGTTTCACAGAGGTATAAATATGAGGCAACACAAATTCCCAAATTCCTTTAGTCAATCATAACAATGGGTAAGAGCAAGGAATATAGCTGTGATGTGCGGCAAAAGGTTGTTGAGCTTCATAAAATGGGAACTGGCTATAAGAAAATAGCACAAGCATTGAAAATGCCCATTTCCACCATCAGGGCAATAATTAAGAAGTTCCAGTCAA
>JANDJT010000002.1:22893797-22912099 GCA_024331685.1 Stegophilus panzeri | reverse complement strand
TCCAACCTCATCAGGCATTATAGGAGAAGACTCAGAGCTGTTATCTTGGCAAAGGGAGGTAGCACAAAGTATTGACTCAAAGGGTGCCAATAATTATTGCACACCTATATTTAACAAAGATTTTTTTTGGATAAACCTGTGTTTTGTTTGCAATTCTTTGATGAGCATGACAGCAGAGTATTTTTGTGAATTTGTAATTGCAATTTTCAGTGGTATTTAGTTCAAACAGTATACGAACCAAAACCCATTTACTTTCCCTTTGTAAGCCTGAGTCACAACTAATATGATGCTTAGCTTTACTGTCTATGTTGAGGTACTTGATCAATACAATGTCTGATGTTTGTCTGATGTCTGTTGCCCAAACTCTGATTTATTATTATTATTTTTTTTTTTTACATTGGAGCTACAAGGCTAGTAAAACATGTTATACAGCCTATTGTGCAAAGTGAATGCCTACGTTGTTTTCACTAAGTTGTTAAGTAACCTCAAGTGTGTGATGATTTGGGCATGTAAATTGGATTATAGCAGGGTGTCCAATCTTATCCGCAAATGGCGTGTGTGGGTGCAGGTTTTCATTCCAATCACGCAGGAGCCACACGTAATTCCACCTGTTTAATCAGTTGATATTGGCTTCCACTAGACTTAGGTGTGGATTCTGCTTGGTTAGAATGAAAACCTGCACCTACACCGGCCCTTCCTGGATAGGATTGGACATCCCTGGATTACAGGGTATAAGCTTAACCTTGGGAATCCACTTAACACACTATCCACTAAAATCATTATGCCAATGAACATCTGTTCGTCTTAAAAGTCAACTGTGTTTGGGCCCACAAATATTGCAACTTCTTTCAAAATACTTAGTACAAAACTACATATGAATAACATTACATTGAGTACTTCGGTGTTGAGGCCCTAATTTTTCAACTAAAGGCAAAATTGAGGTTAATAAAAAAACAGAACAGAGCGGGGTTTTTTTTGTTTGTTTTGTTTCTCGTTGTGATTCTAAAGGGCTGACGATCCTGCTCTGTAACCCCTCCAACCTGATAAGAAGCTTACAAGCTTCTGTGCCAGATAATTAAGTGTATACAGTCCCCTAAATGAGGACTTAGCACATGGCCTAAAATAGACATAGCTAAAAAGAGCTCAGAGGGAAGAGACAGAAGACAGAGCGAATTGTAGAGATCCATGAAGTGCACTGGAATGAATCGATATGCGGTTATCTGACAAAAGCAGCAGCAGACAGATCAGTACACGGCATACTTCTGTGTCGTGAAGTACAGTAATGCCCACATACACGCAAACAACCTCGACACGTTTTATTGTACTGTTAAAATACAAACATGGTGGTTTAAGTGTTCTTGTTAAACGGAAACGCACGTGCACGTGAATGCACGTAGGAGCATGATTCACAAATGTTGTGCTACATTGTGTTGAATTTAACAGCAAGGTGCTTCTAATCACTCAATCCTGTTAAGTTATCCAGCTAGTGTGCACGCTGCCCTTAGGTGGCTTGGTCTCAGCAGGCGTCTTTGCTGCACTATGTGCAATAAAGTTCTTGGTGCTGATGCATTTATTTAGGTACAATAGGAAGCTCCTTGTGTGCTCTAAGCTGGTGGACGAATAGGATGCATATGGAGCAGTACGGTGAGACAGAACATTGTGTTCTAACAGATACTGATCTTCTCTGTGTCTTTGATCTCTAGGGCAGTGTGCCCATCTCAGAGGGTCTCCCACTGAGGGTCTGCAGTGTAGATGCCTGCAGCCTCACGTGTGCGTGTGAGTAAACAGAGCACTCTGGTCATCTCAATGCACTGTGCTTCATTAGGAAAGCTAATTAGGATCATGACTTTGTTATGCTTTAATCTCAGCGGGATGTGATGATCACGCTACAGGTCGCTGCGTTCCTCATCATGATCGTTTTTTTTTTTAATGCGCCCAAAATAGAAACAAGCTACTTATTTCTAATGCCGTTTTTGTTTTCTTATTAAATTCTCTAAATGACGTCATGAACGTTTCCCAGGACGCACACATATCCTTATATATTGCAGTCGTGTGATTTCTACATACCAGTGGGATGCTGCAGAGGAAGCGCATAGGAAGAGGGCAGGCTTTTGAGGTTGGTGTTAGGAGCTCTCCGTGCGTGCACCGGCCCAGTCTGCAGTGCGCAGCCGCTCCGGAGCGTCCTCACGCAATTTCCCCGCACCAGCTCGGCGCGCGCAGCCACGCATAACATTACTGAACACGCGACACCGCAAGACCCTTTACTACTGCGAGCGCGTCAGTGTCAAGACATGACAACCCTCTGGTGCTGACATCTATCTGACCCCCGTTTTCTCTCGCTCACATTTCCAGCTTCGCAGCTGACTGTGTCGACTCCTGAAAGAACCGGATCTTTACGGAGTCTGAAAGAATCGATTCCTAAACAAATTTCTGTTCTTTTTTTTAATTTTATTTTTAACCCGAATTCACAGCATGCAGGCCAGTGTGAGTGAGTTACTGTAAGGGTAGAGATTGTAGCCAACACAATGTTTCTGGATGCTCACTCCGAGAAAACAAATCACAAAGCTCGATTCTTTTAGATGGAACTTGCTCGAAAGAATCTATTCAGTGAAGTGACGCCAGTCTCCTCAGGCTCGGTGCGCACTGCGCTGCTATTGGTCAGCCGAGAAGTTAGCGCGACCTGATTGGACAGGGCTCTCCCGCGCCTAAGAGCTATTTATGCTATCTGTTCTCTGTATCTAAAATCACACTTTTGCTCTTTTTTTTTTTTTTGGTACATTTTTAAATATATACAGGACTAGATCCATAACCAGCATCACAATTTTTGTGAGATCCACCCTGCAGACATGTGATCCACTTCATATTTAATATATTATGATGCAGAATGTGTATTACACCAATGGCTAATTTCTAATGTTATCTTTACCTCACATAAAATAAACATATATATCACTGCTATGTCAGATGTTGGCCTATAATACACTACATGGCCAAAAGTATGTGGACACCTGACCATCACACCACACGCCATGTCGGAATTACCGTAATTACTAGATGACAACTCAGACGTTCTACTCGGAGCTGTTCACGTCCTTGGACACAGAATTATGCGTTATACGCCAAAATGAATCAGTGTGAGATGATACATACATACACTACACATGTTTTCAGTTTATTTTCAGATTAATCTTGCATTATTAAGACAGTAATAATAGTCAAATATAGCTGCAAGCAGCAATGGCGAATTCCTCCTCAAGACTGCCAACAATTTCAAAATTGACATGGTAGAGAAATGCATCCCACAGATACAACATTTCAACGCATTTAGATCAATGGCAGATTTTAAGATCATTTTGGTCATTTTTCACAAATGATCATTTGTAGAAAAAAAAAAATCCACAATGAGACATTTTTGTTCCCCATGAGCAACAAGGCATGCATACCAACTTTGAGACATTTTGGCCTGGCAGGGTTGAAATGCCATCATTTTGAATGTGTCAACTTTGAGGCATGGCCTGTATCTCCACCTTTACTCTGTTTAGGCCCATGCTTATAATAGGTAACTGAGAAGTGTAAGTCTAGTCTCTTTTTTCAGTGTGCCACAGCAGAACAAAATTGACCAAGCTTCATGGTTCTGGAGAAGACGACTTACTGTTTAGCTGTGGCCAAAACAGCCACAGTATGTCTGCCTAATAGACAGTCAGCCCACCCTTGCCTTAAAGCCATGGATGTGTGTGCGTGGCCCCAAGCTCATGTGTGTGTAAAGGGCCTGAGGAGTCAGTGAGAATTTTGGAGCTCACACAGACTGTGGAGGAAGGGAGATATCCACTGGCAGAGTGCACTAGCATTTATCTGAGCATGCATAATTCAGATATTCACAATAAATCTATTTTTCATCTTACATTCACCGATTTCTCAGATTTGTTACTCAACATTGTCAACAGTCTTCATGTAAACCGGTGATCGAATCGGAGTATCCGTTTTATGACTAGAGGATGTGTCCATTTTATGACTAGCGGATGTGTAAAGCATTATTTCAGTGTTAACTATAAATTATTATTCCTTTTAATGTCATTGTTTTTGGAGATATGAGATTACCATCACATATGGTAACATACTGTAGTGTCCTCTTTGTGTGTAGCACAGATCAAGTCCTTAGGTTAATGTTCCATTGATTTATGGACACAAGAAATATGTGCAACAGTTGTCAATTCACCAATATGTGAATAGTTCGGCCAATTTTTATTTGATTCCTTATTGCTTATCACCCTATAGAAAGACATGTATCCCACATACATGTTCCACAGTTCAAGTCAATTGGACCTATGGTTCACAAAGATAATACTTTTGTAATTTTGGACAAATTTTCAATGTACTAGAAAATCTATCATGGCGGACTTTATGGGTCCCAATAGCTTTTTTGTTCACCATGAGAAATAATGCATGTATACCAATTTACAGACATTTTGGACTTATGGAGCTGAGGGAAAATCACCTAGAATTTGGGTGTGGCCTGTAGCGCCATCTATGGGCTCATGTGGGAGTTACTCATGGCCTGTAGTATCAATGTGACAAATTTCAAAACTTTTTACCATTCAGATCTTGAGTTATTGGGCACTTTAGGGAGATAAGGAGAATAATAATAAGAAGATTACTAATAATATCAATAGGTTATTAGGTAACAATAATAATAGGTAACAATAGGTTATTCGTATAATCCTAATTATATGAATTATTACACAGAAATATTACAAGATAACTACTTAACTACATTTTTGAGTGTTTCCACATGATGGTGCAGTGGTAAGGTGGTACAAGTCGAAGCTCTCAGAAAATTACAAATAATTACGAATTCAACGAGGACGTGAATGATTTATTATAAATGTTTTACTCACTTTGTGCACAGGGGCATTGTCATGCTGGAACAGGTTTGGCCTTTTAGTTCCAATGAAGGGAAATTGTAAAGCTACAGCATACAAAGACATTTTATACAGTTGTGTGCTTCCAACTTTGTGGCAATAGTTTTGGGAAAAACCACAAATGGTTGTGATGGTCAGGTGTCCACATACTTTCACGAACATAGTGTATATTGTGCAGAGCCCCCAAATCTCATTCATTTCATATTGTGTTTTCTACACATGACCGCCTACTGGAGGTTATGTGTTCCCCCAGAATTGCCAACACCTTTCACCTAACTAGAAACAGTCCTGGCACTTAATCACCTAGGTGTTCACAAAGAAACATACTAACAGAACTGGAAGGATGTAGGAAGGAAGGAAGGAAGTCTGAAACAATGGACACTTCACTAGCCTGACCCACCAAAATTTATTTCTGACAATTGTAAATGTTAAAGAGCTATACATTTAAAAGAAAAAACTAAGACAAAAAAAACCCTGTTAGTTAAGTTAGAGCGCCAACATCAAATAGCACTGAACGCAGTGCAGTATTGTTTAACCACATGTGAATTTAACATAGTACATCCTTACCCTGAGTTTTAGTCTTTTCCTTATTACATACCCAATAGTATAATCAACAGAAATAGAGGAATTGTTACTTATTGGAAATACAACTACTGCATATGAAAATGTATTTCACAAAATTCACAAAATGTGCTATACACATGAAATTATATAATTTTTAAAAGAATTACTTGTGGATTTTCATACATTTTATTTATAATACAAATCTAACATCAGAAAAAATATTTATTAACATTTGCACATTTATAAATCAAAATACATTTGAGAACTGCATTTGTGCATTTATATTTAATGAGACCATTAATATTCTACACTAAAACATGTGTAGTTAGTCAATAAAAATCTAATGAAAATAGCTTAAAATCAATGAGTTCTTGATTCACACGTTTGTTTAGGAGTGGAATTGTAGACACACCGCTTCATGTGGTGAGAGGAGCAGCCTGTGCATTACGTACACACAGTTAAGTATACACCTAAAATAAAATATAGTAGAGTCAGGAAGCCTTTGGGATTCTATCTTTATGCACCACAGCTACCTGGGATCACGTTTACTATGCCCATTTTCATACAGTTACACTATAATGCCAAAACTATGTGGACACCTGATTATCACACCCGAATGTGCTTTCTGAACATCTCATTCCAGATATAGTCCCCCTTTGCTGTTATAATAACCTCCACTCTTCTGGGAAGGCTTTGCACTAGATGTTGGAGCGTGGCTCTGAGGATTTGTGTTCGTTCAGCTACAAGAGCATTAGTGAGATCAGACACTGATGTCGGGGTGACGAGGAGGTCTGGGGTGTAATCGGTGTTCCAGTTCATCCCAAAGGTGTTCAGTGGGATTGAGGTCAGGGCTCTGTGCAGGACACTCGAGTTCTTCCACTTCAACGTTAACAAACCATGTCTTCATGGGCCTCGCTTTGTGCTCAGTGGCCTTGACACGCTGGAACAAGTTTGGGCCTCTTAGTTCCAATGAAAGGAAATTGTAACCCTTCAGCACACAAAGAGTTCCTGTACAATTGTGTGCTTGCAACGTTGTGGTAACAGTTTGAGGAAGAACTACATATGGGTGTGATGGTCAGGTGTTCATATTCTTTTGGTGATATACAGTACAGTAGTGTAGGTATGTACAATAATGTGCGGTAAGAAAATTTTTTAGCGTTTATCTTTAACCTTGCAAGGGTAAAATTTTTTACTTCTGTGAAAACTGAGATCAGTGTTTTCATTAGTTTATTTGATTTTAAAATGCAAAGAAAATCTATTAGGTACCTCGATCTGATGAGCCTTGTACCATCTTATAGATCATAAGAAACGCTGATTTAATTAATTCATTTTCATTGCTATACCCCAAACATTAATAAAGTTCAAACTGAACACATTCTTCAAATTTTTGTTATTTACTAAACCATTTCGCCCCCTTTTTAATAGCTGAATGATTAATAAGTACTCCTGAAAGAAGTCTTGAGGTGTTTTTTTTTTTTTGGCTGGTTACCATCCACGCGTGGGTGTCCAAGTGCCTACAACCTTTCCTTTGGAATGGACAATGTAGACTGGATGCATCATAGCTGTAGCACAAGCCTATAAAATCACAGTAATGTATTAGTGTCTTTAGCATAATATTCCTGATTAGTCAATAGTTAAAATAACTTGTATAAATGTTAATGGTTATTATACAATGTGAGAATTTTAGAATAACAGTCACACATCTTCTATACAACCTCCCATTTACATAAACAGCTAAACTTCCCTGTATTTTAATACTTCCACCATCATATAAATACTATATGATGTGCATTCACCCAAGACCTCACTTCATGCCTTAAAATATCACATGATTATTGAGCCCTAATGTAAGGCTGCTGAGCCGAGCTAATCAGGCTTCTGTGTATGACTCAATCCTAGAGCACTTTAAAAGTATGACTGTCTATATTAAAACACTATTAGGCAATAATGGCAAACTTCAGATAAAACTAAAAGAACACTGGATTTGTAAAAATCACCAGTAGTTACCAATGCTAGTGAGGATCAGAAACTGAATTTCATGACTATTTGATCTCAACACTGACTCAAGACTAACATCTAAAAATGGGTTCAACTGAAAATAAAACAAAAAGAGCTCATTTTAAATAAAACAGACTAACCTCAATTAAGCTATAATTTATTTAAACTAAAATAAGTTCATTTGCAAAGACAGCATACTTTAAATGAAAGCATCTTTTAAGAAATGAGAATAAACCTTATTTCTGGGAAATGGGATGCAAGCTAACTGATAAAACAAGCTTACCAAAAACACAATCCATGGCACACAGGCCTATTTTAAGATTTACGATTGATTTGATTAGAATTTCCAGGGAATACATACTGTAGCTACTTAGAGGTTTCAGGTGATGAATATTCAACAATCATGTATACCATCTATATTTTTCCAAAGCCTTACGTGAACGGAACCTCATTTCTGATCTGATGTTAACGGTGCATTTACACCAAACCATCAGACATCATAAAGTGAATGAAGTGAATAATGTGAATATTGGCAGACAGACTTGAGGTGTTAGTTATAACAACATACAAACTGGTGTCAAGTTAAAGGAAACAATTGTGGTTATTATGCTGTTGGAAAATTTTTGCTAACCATGCCATTGTTCTTCTAAGAGAGAAGGCTCAGTGCAAATCAACCATCCATCTATTTTCTGTACCGCTTATCCTACACAGGGTCACTGGGAGCCTGGAGGATATCCCAGGGGGCTCGGGGCACAAGGCGAGGGACACCCTGGACGGGGTGCCAACCCATCACGGAGCAAATTCACCACGCATTCACACACTACAGACAATTTAGAGATCAGCCTATAGCGCATGTCCCAACCCCCAACCCCGAAGGTGCAAGTCAATCGTGCTAACCACTAAGTCACCATGCCCCCCAATGCAAATCAATACAAAGTTATTCTGACGAAACACCTGTGTTTCAGCTCAAACAGAAATCATATATTTTGCCATTATTTAAATCACAGGGCAGTGTAGCACGCTAGAAGGAAAGTGCTATCGGTCCTACTCTACATACATGAGCTCACAAATGCCCTTTATTGGCTACTGTTGCTGTTAATGATAGGGGAGAGAGTATGCCACCCAGAGAGCAAGACCAATTTTGCTCCCTTGGCTCCCGGACACTGATGACTGTTGCATCATCAGGATTCAAACTCTAGATCTCCTGACAAGACCTTCTTGCCTTGTCTAGGAGTTGAGGAAGTGGATTTAAATATGTTGAGTATAGCGCTTTAATCCTTTGCTTCTGGCTAACGAGACAAAACTTGTTATTATTATCATCATCATCTGAACCATCAAAGTGCATTGACTTATTCTAATATGTTCCACGTTTCAGCAACTAATCAGCAAATGAAACATGTGGCCTATTATTTGAGACGACTTGTAGCAGAGGTCCATAAATTCTTAACTTGTGTGAACGAATTAACCTTGCTAACTTTCCCCACAATTAGTATGTCAGAGTATGATGGGTAAAGGTTTCCTCAGCCAAGCCACATTGACAAATGACAGACATGATCAGTTCTCGAACTGTTTTGGACCTGAGCATCCTCAACAAGCACATACAGAGCCTTTCAACTAACTGCAGCAAAAAGCAGATACTGTAGTGGCACGTAAAATGCAGAATATGGAAATAATGCTGGCCATTCATTATGTTTCTCTGATGCTGTAGAGTGAAGCAAGCAGTACGTATGGCAGCAGAGCCTGCTAGAAAGAAAAAGGTAAGTTTCATCACCATGCTGTGGTAGCAGGAACAGAAAAGGGCAGTCCATGGAAGAGTAAGATCAAGTGCCTTTACTGGATCATCTGCAACCTGAAGATGCAGAAGCACTAAGATTGTGATTAATTCCTCAGATGCCAGTGATCTCATTGATGTCACAGGCTGATGAAGCCTCGTGCCTAAATCCATGTCGCATGCAGCTAAATATAAAGAAATTTATTCACAAAGTGCTCTGTGGATGGTCTACATAACACAGAGCACAGTTGCCCCTGGCCTTTAATGAGATAATGACCATAATCTCAGACACAGTGGGTACAGAAATCCTACAGGCACTATTAAGCACTGGGAGATATAGCACTGAAGAGCTGTAGGTCACTGGAATTGTTAACACATGAGGATAACTTAGTTGGCTCAAATGCCATTGCTGGATGCCGGGTAAAAATGACGGACAGTTTCCAAAGGAAATTACCCTGGCAGTCCAGGGAGAAAGGAAGTAGAACTCCAGACTACATATGAGATGGAAGTTCTGTGACTGACTGGAGTATTGCCACGCCACCTGGTCATTCTAATAAATGTGAATGGCCAGAGGAGAAATGTGAAGTAGCAGGGACATTTTATAAGGATCAAGTTATGAGGTGACAACTTTACTACTGGCAAGGAATCGAGCAAACTGGTATACTCTACTAGGTCTTAAGGTAACCGTCTGGGTGGCCCACCACTCAGTCGTGGTTGTACGTGTAACCTTCTGTTTCTTCAGAACCATTTCCAACAGCTTATTTGTAACCATCTTGGATATCATACAAGCATCCATGTAAATACAATGTACTGAACAAATATAAGCTTTCTTAGCAAATTTGTTCACACACTAATTGTAAATTCTATGCTTAGATTTAGGATTTAGATTGCAACGTTTCCCAGAAAGAAGGCATTTTTACAGGGCGAAGAACTCTAGAGCATCAACTCACAGCAGAGGGCAGTATTTCACTAAAAAGTGGTTCTTTATACATAAAATGGCTGCTTTTATTTAAGAGAAACTGCAATGGCCTTTTTTTTTTCTTCTTTTCACGTCCATGTGCTCACTGGGGAATGGAAAATAGGAGCCAAATCTACGCTTTAAGTGAAGTAAATTATTCATAAATTTTCCTCAAATATTCAGAGTGAGATTAAGCAATTATTTTGTGTATTTTGGTGTGTTACTCTATAGAGTTCTCCAAAACACACACCAAAATACACAAAAAAAATTAGATTAATCTCAATAATTTGTTGCTATAGTAACAGAACACTACTTAACACTACTTAATCACTACTTAATCACTACTTAAGAGATAATGCAATAACACAATAAACCATTTCATATGCTTGATTTCTATTATGTTCATTTTTATAATATTGATGCATTTTGATATAAACTCATTTAGGCACCAAAAAAACACTCCTTACGCCACATTATTGGTATCAGTTTCTCAGCCTTTCTAGTCTATAACTAGTCATTTTGCAGACCGAATGAACTATTTAGTAGCCAGAAATCCCCCCCAAGAAAAAAAACCCCAAAAAACAACAACAAAAAAAAATGTATTACATATTGTGTACGCAAATTGTCTATATGGAGTGTACTGCCAGTATTGTACTGTATTTAAATTGACAGTACCAATTAAATATTATTGAATTCAATATTCTAAATATTTGCTTGATTTTCCTGAATGGGGCTCATGTACTTAATCTGTACTAGTTAAATGTTGGTAATGAGTTGAACTGCACTGGTGCTCTGTACGTGAATATAAAGCAGTGGTGACTCACATGGTAAGGCATGAGGGACAGCATGGAGCCCAGGGGGAACTGACTGAAATCCAGTTTTCCAGAGATAGGCTCCACTCTGCCATGTTCCTGAGTCATTGACACCAATCTACCAAACAAATAAAAATCTCAGGAACTTGATATCATCTGTGCATACAAATATCCTGAAACTGTGTGAATCCACAGCATGCTGAAGTTATAATACACCAGAGGACATTACACTCTTCACATTACATTCTTAAGAATAAAATTCTTATTAACTGCCATTTTCTTCTTATTTTCTAACTTAAGAAAAAAAAGTTGAGAATATTTTGTATTCCCAGAAATTCTTCTTAACAAAGTTCATTCAGTTGTTGCTGCTAAAAGTGGCCTAAGTTTAGGTAGGCAATTCGTTTTTTCACACAAGTAATTGCATATCCTTTGCATAAAAGTGTTGCACAACTTTTTTTCCTTCAAGTAACGAAATGATAATTTAAAATCTATTTGTTTTTCCTCACGTTCTCCTTGTCTTATGTTACAATTTCTATGAGTATCTAAAACCATTTGGTGTAAAAAAAAAAAATAGGCGAAATACTGAAGTATGCGACATGTTTATATATTGTTGTATACTACAATAATATTTTTGTAAGACAATCTTCATTTTGACAGCCTAACAATTCCCATGCAAGTAATTAATTACACAACCATGACTGGTTTCTTGTAGTTTTAGCTTTCTTTAAATCTTACAATAAGTTCATGATCCAGCAATTATTAACATTATTCCTAATGCCCATCATAGTATTTCTTACTTTAGCTCTGGATGGTTCTCGATGATTGCGTAGCCTGTAGGCAAACGGCCTCCACCATCATGACTCAAGGCGGCCCAGCCGCAGTCGACCAGGAGCTGGTTCCTATGCGGGTAGTGACCTATGACCCTTGTCAGCACCCGCACTGCAATGTCCTCATGTCTACAGGAGCCAATGAGCGACTGCTGCACATCTACACAACAGATATACAAGAAACTCTTGCAAATGCTTGAAATCTAAATGTCCAACAGAGAAATTTATATTGCATACTACTGACCGTAAAATACATAATTTCCAGGATGGACCTCACTTAACATAGCCATGTCTAAAACTGGGTGGCTACATGAAGGAGTGGAACCAATGCTAGATAGCACGTCATGGATTCCTACAGCTTTTAGCCTGTAACATACGACAGGAGAAACAGAGCATTTTACTGCATGGAAGGCAATAACATTATCATTATCTAGCGAATAGTAATAACTAGCACTTTTTTTTTTAGGAATCTAAAACAATATAGCACTCTCTGAAAAGCAAGGCATGGTAAGCATACTTCTCCACAAACTGCAGCACAATATTTGTCGTTTCCTGGGCAACAGCCTTAATTTCCACCTCCCCCTTACAGCCGTAGGTGTTTCCACAGTGGGCGTAGATTCCTGTAAGCTCCACCCCTTCTGTCTCTGAAATGTCCTTGGCTAACTGCAGAGCAGCAGGATTGGAGTGCGGAACGCCCGCTATAAAATAGAACAGAAAATGAAATATGAAAAATATTTCAAATTTGAATATCCCATAAATTTGGAAAATCGTTAGTACCCTACTCATGATCCTGAGTGTGTGTAAATGTACACATAAGAAGACTAACTAACGTAAACCTCAACTGGACCAACTTCAGATCACATTATTCGCATGAATTACTGCACTTTAATATCTGGAATATACTGTTGAGTTTAAATTCATTATTATTATGTTTACAGCATTTAGCAGATGCCCTTATCCAGAAGGACTTATAGAAGTGCTTTGGAGGCTCTATCAAAAACACATCCTCGTGCTAGTTCACTCGGTCCAGGACTAAGAGTACCATCAAGAACTGTTTATAAAAACCAGTCATTTTATATTATTGCCATCAACTAAAGAATGTGAAAAATAAAGAAAGTGAGCCAAGACAAACCCATAAATTAAGACAAATAAAACTAATCATTCAATTATGCCGGTCTGGTCTGTAAGTCGTTAACAAATGCCTCAGCCTATGGAAGATTTAACACATTATTATTATTATTAATATTATTAAATATGTTTACTGGCATACAAGTGAGTCAAAATAGCTTCCACTTCTGCCTTTATTCTCATCGTTCATTTCGAGTTTACCTTGATCTTTCATTTTGTGCTCACAGCTGCCTTTGTACATGACCTTTTATGGAGTTTTGTGGGCGTCAGTAAATGCAAATGAGCTGTTGCAGGTAAACTTTTGTAAATCCGGCAGAAAATTGTATTTTGGTTTGGCTTATGCAAATATTGACACAACTTCACTAAAAGATAAACGACCGAGGCCCAATATACATATACAGAATATTATACAAAAGTAAGAGTCACCTACATGCTGTACATCTTACCTCTACCATTGTCACAGTCCAGTTTCAACCACACATGCCAGACTTTGCCCTGCTTCAGTGGTCTCGCCTTCAGCTCTTGCAGAGCCAAGCTGTTGTCCACCAGCACATGGAATAAAGAAAGCCTCTCTGACAACTCTGCACAGCGCTTTACTTTGTCAGAGGTTACTGGATATGCATAAAGGATATCATCATAACCACCATCAGCATAGAAAGAAGCCTCGGCCAATGTGGACACCACAATGCACCTTCGTGAATTCCTGGTCATGATGTCTGCACATTCACTGAGGCCCAGAGAGAGAGAGAAAATATAAATGCATCATTATATTCAAGCAACACTATGGTTGTGGACAATGCAATATTAGAAGTCACACATTTTTGTGTTTTTCCTGCTCCCATCACACCTGATTCAAGCAAGCAGCTACGTCCTTCCTGAGTTGGAATGGGTGTGTTACAGCAGGTGAAACACTAAACGTGCAGGTACTCCAGTGCAAGTGCAAAGTGGCTCCCAAAGCACAACCAAATCGTTATATTTATGATTGATTTCTTAGACATACACCCACCACCCACTTTATTACGAACACCTGTACATGAATGCAGTGCAAAAAATCATGCAGATTTAAAAAGAAAAAATAAACAAAGACCCAAACTGGACAGTACTAGACTAGAAAAAGACTGTCCAGTTCAGAGTTTGATGTTTTGTGCATGCTGAGATGCTTTTCTGCTCACCACAGTTGTAAAGAGTGATTATATGAGTTATTATATCCTTCCAGCCATTTTCCTCTGACTTCTCTTATTAACAAGACGATTCCACATACAGACCTCACTAACTCAATGCTTTTTTGTGTGTGACCTGAACAGGTTTAATTCAAACCCCACTAACTCAAAAGCAAAGCCAAGAAATAACCTTTACTGGAACCTACTGTGTTCAGTCACTGGAAAGCTCAGGGATAAAAAGCTCTATGGCTCTAATAAAAAGGCAGAATGTCATTGTGCATTTAAATAAATGGATTAGGTTTATAAAACAGATCTGTGCTGTGGGGTCTGTGGAATTCTGTTCAGAGTTGCTGTAAGTGAGAAACTGGTTTGAAGAAGTCAGACCTTGGCACTATCTACACTGTCCAGTTTAAAACCATCACTGCTGAAAGTGGATAACTGGCTTGGGTTAATGCACAACAAAAACCACGTGTGTATTAATCGGTCTCACAGTGTCTTATGGGTTTTCATGTGAGGTCGGAGCTGCACTCCGAGCCTCAGGAAGCGGTCCTGCATTGCGTCTGAGTTTCTTCTCACAATGTCCAGGTCCACAACAAAAGCTGGGGTGCAAAGGTCCTTGATGAACTCAGTTCTGCTGGCCATCTTAAAGCGCTGCACAGATCAGAAACATGGTTTAGACTTCTGCATGGAAGCTGTATTTGAATAATTACACATAAAACCATTGTAAAAACCTCCACAGAACAGCAGAAAGCAAATCGCACCCTCTAAACGCACTCACTTCTTTCAGCGTCTGCACAATCTCTCTCGCACACAGAGCAGAAACTGCCTGTTTGTCCTAGACCCACTGCGCATGCGCGAGTGATGGAGGGCGGGGCGTAACTAGTGTTTTTTAGTTTATCCCTATTTTTTGTTTCTGCTGCAGACTGAAAATAATAAATAATGGCTAATAAAAAAATTAATTTAGATTCTCCTCGCTCTAAAAAAAAATAATAATAATAATAAAAAAATAACAACCCCAAAACAACAACAAATAAACGACAATGGTAACCAGGAAATGGATAAAGACTGTAAATTATTGAATTATTGAGATTTTTCAGGGTTGAGTTTTGAGACAAAAAAAATCTAGCATAGGAAGCACTAACATACTCAACTGTTTATGTCCTGAGAGATTAATTACCTCTGGTGGCTAAGTTTAATTTTGTTTTATGTCTCATTTTAGGTCTCAGAAATGGTCACAGCTTCCACACAGTCTCACATGATTCTAATCAAGTGATGACTTCTGTGTCATATCACAGCAAACCAGTGACTACATTTCCCATACTGCACAGCGGCCTACAAACATGACCGCCATGGACTGCAATTCACAGAACACTCACACACACATATATACACACACATACAGAACACTCACACTCATTCTAATCACACACACCAGCATCCAATCTCACACACACACACACTCACAACCACCGTACATAAGAGACTGTTTTAACACTATGACTTTGTGAAGTATTACTTGAGTTTTCCGTATACCAGGCGTTTGTTATCGGTTCTTGTGGTCTTGTTTTGATCTCGTTCTTGATTCTGGTTTTGTTCTTGTTTCTGGTTTTGCGTCGTTTATGACTGTTTGCCAATTGCCTGACCCATTGCCTGTTCTTTGACTTACTATCTTCTGATGATTTGGATTTGTCTGCCTGCCTCTCTTTAAATAAAAGCTCTTATCGGCCCTTGCGTCCATCCTGACGTCCATTACGTTTATTCCGTGACATTCTGACTAATGTCCTTTTTCCTAAGTAAATAAAATGCAAAAAAGCAGACCACCAACTAGATTTAAAGTGTGTATGGTGTTTTTACGTAATTATAACCTCTAAAATATGGGTGGCATTAAATGCCCTGACTGCTCCATTGCTCCTGGTGTGATCAGGTGAAGACTGGAAAAAGACCTTGTCATGGTTTCGAATCTTCAACTATCCAGTTTCGGTGACCCTGTGATTATTTGCTCTTGGCTGACAAGCGTGGAACCCGATGTGGTTTTCTGCTGTTGTAGTCCATCCACCACAAGGTGTGGCATGTTTTGTATTCCGAGGTGCTTTCCTGCTCACCACAGTTGTAAAGAGTGATTATTTGAGTCACCATAGCCTCCCTGTCAGTTCTAAACAGTCTGGCCATTCTTCTCTGACCTCTCTTATCAACAGAACTACTGTTCACTGTATATATATATATATATGTTGGGTTTTTTTTTTTTTTTTACACCATTCTATGCATAAATCCCCAAAAAACCCTCAAACCAGCCTGTCTGGAACCAACAACGATGCCCTGGTTGAAGTCACTAAGATCACATTTGCCCCCACTCTTGACCTGTATCTGTAAGATTTTTTTTTGCATTGCACTGCTGCTACATGATTGGCTGATCCTAATAAAGAGTGTAGCTCTGCCCTACTTGCCCTTGTGGTTGAGCTGCCACTGCTGGCCTTCTAACTTTCTAAAATGGGAGCAACAATGCTACTGTTAATGATTTGAGGATAAATGATTTTCACCCCTTTTGTTGTTTATGGATGCATTTTATACTGTATTTATGCACATCATACCTTGGACCTAATGTACCCTGACTCAATACTAGCTACTGCACTTTCATTTGTGCTATTTGGAGGGGTTATAGATTAAATAATCCACCTTGTTTGCGTTCATTACACCGGTGACTGTTCACATGCACCTTCTTCACCATTGGTTATGAGGTGTTAAGGATGTCAACAACGCCAGCTGGAAAATATAAACCCAAATGCACACAAAATCATGGGGATATTTCACTCAGATCTGTAATCACCTTACACAACTGTCACTGATGTGCTGCATGTATCTATGTCTCTGGCCTTGTCATACCATGCTGTGTATTTTTCCTCTCTTGGTTTGTTAGTAACGGTGTAAGCAATGTTTTCTTTTTGTTTTTTCCCCCTTTTATTTGTCAAGGGTAGTTAACTCGCTACTTTCACAGTGTTCTGTGGCTTTATCACTCCTAAACGTTTATAAACTGCTGCCCATTTCTTTTTATTTTCTCCTATTTTATTTAATATTGGTATTGGGGAAGGAGGAATTGTGTGCTTTCTAGAAAACAATTTAATGTCTGATAGATTTTAGTGTAATTATTGTGTAATTATTACAGTTTCATGCAAACCCCTAGTTTACATACTGAATTGATTTCTTTTCACCAGTCTCTCTGTCTCGGCTGTTGGCTTGGCTTCTCCTCTCTGTGATCCTCAAACACTGGTACAATATTCCTGTATCAACACACCTTGCTGCCACTGTTCTGTCTCTTCTATATTGCTTTGTATATGCTTGCTTTCATCACCATTTTCCTCTTAGTATTAACATTCTCTGCTTTATTGACCTGAGTGTAAAGAAACAATGAACATTTTTATGTCATTTAGTATTTTGGTAGAAAAGCCATTACACCAACTGACTCAACATCAAGTTTAACACAAAGTGAGTTGTGTTGACAGTCTAATGTTATCTTTAAGCTCACATTAAGGCTACGTTAACTAGGTTGAATTAAAGGTGCCTGAATTTCTTTCGATTACATGGACATTGATTTCACTGGAATTAGTTGCAGGATCCATTATGTTCACAATAAAAGTCGAACGATGTTGGAAAATAGTCACAAATTATTGCATTTTCTAAAGAACAAAGCTATATTAAACAACATTACTGTGAAACAGGAGATTTTATTTGTTGGTTATGGGTGCTCGACAACTTTTGATGCTTTCATACCATGTGGTAACATACCATGTGTACATACTGTATATAGTTTAGTATGGTAGTAAGTAAGTAGCAGTTTCTAGACTAAGAGACAAACCCAATTTTTCATGAAATATAAAAAACAACAGGAGCAGCTCAGCAGTGATAAATTCAGCATTAAATTCAATATGTTGTAAGCTAAGACTATAAATTGTGTTCTTTGTGTGTGTGATTGTGTGTGATCTTAACAATCATGCAGAATAAAGTGCCCCCCACACTGTAAAACCGGATTATTTCATTTAACTCAAAAAATTTGAGGAAACTAATTACCTCAATTTTTAAGTTGATAAAGTTTCAGTTAATTTTTTGTTATATTTAAGTGTATTTGGCTTAAAGAAATTGATTTATCAACTTAAAAATTTTGAGGTAATTA
>JANDJT010000002.1:22882402-22893697 GCA_024331685.1 Stegophilus panzeri | reverse complement strand
TTGGCTTAAAGAAATTGATTTATCAACTTAAAAATTTTGAGGTAATTAGTTTCCTCAAATTTTTTGAGTTAAATGAAATAATCCGGTTTTACAGTGCAAATTTATGCTGTTTCTCCAAAACATGACTTGGTGAACAGTTCATCATTTTATCTTGTGTATGTTGATAACAATAAAAACAAACACGGCAACATAAATTCAATTTACCACAACCTGATTTATTGTACTAACACTGAAGTTGACAAAAAGTAATGGATTTCATCCTTCAAGTGCCTACAGAATTTGAAAATACTGATTTCATCTTCATGGAATTAGAAAATTTGGTGACTACATCTAATTAGAGTGTCTGTAAAAGAAAACAACTTATCAATTGTGCTTATTCTGTTGTTTATAACTAAGTACATGAACATACCTTTAATAATCATTTAATATGAAAGTTTAACTTGAAACTCATTGCCAACTCTTAAGCATGTATCCAAGCAGAAGTGCACTCTGATTAATTACTGATTATTTTTTTTTGTCTGTGACTCATAGAAGAAGCTATTGTGTGACTGGTTCCCTGTGTTAATTAAGTAAAACCATGATGATAAACTTGGGACTTTTTATTTATTTATTTGTATCATGAAGCCTGACATTAAACCTGACTAGGACTGACACTGAGATAAAATCAGGCTTCATTAAACCCTGAATGGTTTCTGCTGATATGTACCATCACATGGAAATGTCATATACAGGAAACTCCAGTCTTGCTCTAGTTTAGCACCTTAGTGTGTATAAAAAAAAACAATACAGGTAACTCGGTTAAAAAATACAGAAATGTACCAAAAGAAATGTACATTGGCAACTTGTAGTTTAAACATTCAGTCAGTAAATTTTTTAAAGTGTTGGTCATTTAACTTGAGTATAGTGTCTTGTTGTACCTTCTCCCAAATCCATTGGTACAATATGGAGTGAGCCTGATAATGAGGGTGCAACCCACAGATATTTTTTTTCTATTGAACCTGAAGAGTCAGTCGGTTTTAAAAAATCTAATTTAAGACCATACATAAAAGATACGTACTGCAAATTCAGATAATGACCCTAATGACCAAGCTTACTCCAATAACACACCAATTCCCCCCTTACATTAGTGTGAACTTAAGACACCCCATCTCCCTCAGCAGACCCACCGAATGAAACGTTCAAAGAAGCTGGCTTTGGACAGCTGAGAGTAATCTTTTCCCCTGAAAATAGCTGTCTGGTCTCCCAGAGCGAGCTTTGTCAGCACTTCCTTGTCAAGAGCTTCATCTTTGCCCAGGGCGATCACAGTGGGTACACCCTCTGCCCGGCGCATGGAGCTTATGCTTTCTTTTAGATTCTTCTTGTCGGTGATTCCGTCAGTGATAAAGACAAAGGAGATTTCAGCGTTGGTACGAGCCAAGCGGGTGTTTCCACTCTGCATGATGTTGTTAATGGCATAGTTAATGGCACTGCCCACGTTGGAAGACGCATCCATGTACTGCATTTTCGCAAGGCCATCAGAGATGACGGTGAAATTGTGTGTAAGTCTGAAGACCATATCCTGACGGTTTTCACCACCATACTGTATTAGAGCCACACGGGCGTTATTTTTGTCCTTGGCACTCTGAGCCAAGGTCAGGCGGGCAGCCACTTTCTCCACAAACTCACGGACGCTCTGAAAGTTATCCAATCCCATGCGTTCAGAACCATCCAGCAAGAACACAAGATCAACAGGGCGCTGAACACAACTGGCCACTGCTGGCTCTGTGGGAGAGAAATACAAAAATATTGATCACAGATTAACAACTCATAAAAATATCTGTCTTTGCTGCCTTACAGGGACAATCCAGCCAAAATCAAAGATGTAACCTTTGATACATCTCTTGTAAACATGCCTACTTGCGTCTAACAGTGATGACATGGCAGGATCTGTAATGAGATTTCCTAGTTTCAATACCTGGGAAAACCCCTCCTGATTACATATCTTGAAGGTGGATGCAAAATTTGAAAGACTCCAGTGTTTATGGTGGATATTTGAATGAGAGTGGGAAATGGTGGAATGGTATATTCAGGAGATAGCTAGCTATCTACGGCTAATAAGCAATCACTTTGCTTTGTAAAGTGGTTGACATCCAGCTATACATATTCAAGCCAGAATTCACTAAAGAAGAACTGCACCAGTGAGAAAAGCAACAGGAGGCAAGCATTACAAAAATGACGCCGAGGCAAATAACTGATGTTAGCAACAACGCAAGTAGCTACCATGATGTGAGCTAGCACTGTTACATTTACCTTGTGTTAACAACCTTACTAGCCATGGTACCAGTAGTCACATGGGTCAAGACAAGCATTTGCTAGCGGACATTAACTAGTTCTCCTAGCTCAGTTTGGCTCTCTCTGCTTTCCATTTTGTACTAAATAAAGAAAGAACGACCCTTTTCTTTAGCATCTTTTTTTGATGCTACATTGTTTGATAGACACTGATTAGTGAAGTGTAAAAATTTCTTCCAGGATATTACAATGTTATCACAATACCGCTGTTATTTATTTCAGGGAATGCATGTCAGAGGGAGAATGCAGAGTGATGTGTCTCACTCAGAGATCTGGATTAGTTGATCAGTAGGGATTCCCAGTAGTTGAATACGTATTGGCATTTTGCACACTGAGTACTGTAGCTTTCATTATTTTGATGGGTGAAAAAAGGAAAACAACATAATATCATGAATTCTGTTAAAATGCAGACAGTAAGTGACGCAATCCTGTGCAACAGAATATTACATACCATCCATCCATTTTCCATACCGTTTATCCTACACAGGGTTGCGGGGGGAGCCTGGAGCCTATCCCAGTGATAAGGTGGGGGACACCCCGGACTTGGTGCCAGCCCATCATGGGGCACAATCACACACTATTGGACAATTTGGAAATGACAATCAGCCTACAACGCATGTATTTCCACTGGGGGAGGATATGTCCTTCATACAAGCATGGGGAGGAAACTGGAGTACCAGAAGGATATGCCTGAAGCACAAGGAGAACATGCAAACTCCACACAAACAGGGCAGAGGTGGGATTTGAACCCACAAACGAGACAAACATGCTAACCACTAAACCACCATGTCCCCCCAATACTACACACCATGACAAATTGTCTTTGAGGGTGCACTTGTCCAAAACAGCTACAATAACATGCTAATACCCATGCATTATTTTGCATATGCACAACCATGCGTCTCTAAAATAGCATAAACCATGCATTGGTCAAAATAAACATAAGAATACTGCTAACAGACTGCATTAGATCCTTCACTACAGAATTATAAGTACTGCTGAAATAACTTAAATTAAAACTTCATTTGTTTGCAATATAAGTTTATTTAATATGTTCTTGCAGTCTTAGAGCTCTTTTTCTAATTGCACATTTCTAATGTATTACATACAGTAATGGTAGCCATTATTTGCATCAACTTTCAGGCATAACAAACTTTAACCATAGTCACAAACAGAAATTATTCCCCATGTTCTTTAAATTGTTAACCTCACAGGATATTTTTTTTCTGCCTAATCTCCCTACAGTTGAAATGATTTATTTGAAGTCAGAGCTGCTGGGTTATTTCTGGTGCAAATTGTCCAGGTTAATGCGTTATATGTCATGCAATAATAATATTATATATATATATATATATATATTTAGGTTTTTTTTAATAGAGGGGCTTTAAAATTTTTATTCCTACAATGTACTCTACAGCAATTTAAAATGATGGATATGGCAGTGAGGTCATGTATTCAATCATGAAAGCAAAACATGTATTCTATAACTATGTACAGGCCGTAGAGGAAATAAGGCCCATCGGTATTGTGCAAAGTGCAAAACTTTATCAGAAAATTGTGGTGTGGTTTTACTCAAAATGCAATATTTACACATAGCATGAGATTTGGTTTTCACTGTGATATCTCAGATGATTATTCAAAACTGCCGAATATATCCCTCTGCAGAACCAGAATGCCTCCTATATCCTGAAGGTTTAAGCAGCTTAGCCCAGAATAATAACATTACATTGTGCAGGCATGAAAAGGTCTTACAGTCAGTCAGGATGCCTTAATTTGATCTCTTAGCCTTGTTCAAGTATATAAAAATTAACATTGTAAAAGTATTTCAAAAAGCAGCAGGCACTGAGGTCAGGTGAAAGAGGTTTCCATCTTAAAAATCATAAAGTTTCCTCTATGTTAAAAAAAAAAAAAGTCATGGTTAGGTCATTATCATGCTTACTACTGATCGCCTAACTGGCCATTGTGCATTAGTATTGAAATTTTTGCCCTGAATACAGCGGTCTCAACTTAATGTTAGTTCAGCAAGCTTGAGATGTTTTTAGTCATTACAGTTTCATTTTCTTTTCACATAATCCTACAGCGAGGCCAAGAGCAACGAGGTTTCACTACCACAAATATAAAGCCATAGCCACTTTCTGACAGCCCAGTTTGGCCAAATAATGAGCTGGCATTGCCTAACACAACCCCAAGGCTTTGTTAGGGTCACCCAGGAGATCGCCATAGACAACTCTGAAAGAGTCAATGAACAAATTAGTCCACTGGTGTTTCTCTGGCCCGGTGGCAAACTTGGCTCTCTGGGCTGTGTAGGCCATTGTGGCTACAGCCCTGGTGTAGGCATCGGGGGTCTTGACCTCCTGCAGAGAGTTGAGTAAGTTTGAGACGTTTGGGACAGTAGTTGGGACAACGCTGTTTGTCCCTTCCTCTGCAAAGAATCCATGTATGGGGTACCCATTCCAATGAGATGACACATCTGCAAGTGAGCAGCGAGACAATAGTTTTAGGAGTCTCCAAGCGACTGGCTCCGCTCACAGAGCACAGTGCAAACTATGCTTGGACTGACTGGTTAAATTATTTAAACTTTTATCAAAGGTGCAAATTTTATAAAGAATTTTATGTTTATTTAAAAGCCATTAATTAATGCTATGGGTATTAATACTGGTATAGTGGCTATTTGCGCAATTGATTTATTATTTTGAGCCTCAGAAATATTTTAAATATTTGAGATTTACATCGATATTTACATTGATCACAGGATATTGAGCGTCTTGAAGCATGTTCTCATTAGTCTTTATTAGTTTATTTTTTCTCCTTATATCAGTATTATTTCCTCTTATATAATTTCTAAAATTATTTCCCCCTTTAGATGGAGGGGGTTGCATTACCACTCAATAATTATACCCAAGCCCTTGACAAATTTAATTTAAATTAATCTTCATGAATTTCATATTTTTAGAAATGACAGACAGCAGAGTATTTCCAGGGACCCTGTAGAAATTCAAAGAATCTTACCAGATTTGCATGGAAGGTCAGGGCAGACAATCACCGGGTCTGAAACAATAAAAAGAAAGTTATGTACTGTATATCCACATTTAATAGAGATGAGGGTGCATGTATGCAGATGGACAACTTACTTGGACAGAGAACGGTCTCAATCCTGTCAATGAATTCTTCGGCCACCAGGTCAGCAAACCGCTTCATGCCCATCACCCTCTCTTGCTTGTCACAGGCAATAGACTTCAAACTCTCAGATTCCTCTTCCTTTTCAAACATGTCTCCAACACCAATGGCATTTACATCAATTCTGTCATCCGTGCAGAGGTAACTTAGCAGTGAGTCTTGATCCCGGGGATCAAAGCGACCATCTGTGATCACCACCACAGTCACTTTAGCCTTGGAACGTCGACTGTCACGAATCAGGTTGTCATAGGCAAATTTCAGGGCAGATGGAGTCCATGTGCCACCAGCAATCCACTCCAGATTCTTCACAGCATCTTTGAAAGCAGAAAGGGAATCGATCTTGGAGTCGTTTAGCTGGATGGCCTGGAAGGTACCGCTGTGACTGTATTGGACCACACCAACACGTGTTCCTGCAAAAAAAAGACAGCACAACTTTGGCAGCCTTAATGACAGTTCACACATACCTACATATACCTTCATTCACCCATATAACCTTCAGATAATTCTTTACATTATGCTATTAGGTGTAGTTGTAAATTGCGCCTGCCTGTCTCTGAGTGGGGGTCCTTAGCTATTGAGCCCAATCTGTTGATGGTGCTGATTACAAAGTTCTTCTCCAGGGTGAAGTTTGTTAGTCCCACACTCTCAGAGCTGTCAATCACAAATACAATATCCAGTGCTCCACATCTCTTCTCACAATCTGAAACAGCCAAAAGAAGAGCGCGGGAAAGAGTAAGTACAGTAGTCGAAAGTCAAAATAGTTTCTATGGACTTTATTTCAATTAGACTGACACAGGAAAAGTCACTTACCACAACACCCACAGGTCTCTCTGATATAGTTCATGACATCACATTCCTGAAATAATAAGTAAAATTACTAAACTAAACTGATCGCAAGATAAATCCTGGAAAATAAAGATTCTAGGACTGTACTTACTGTAAGGCCTGGGTCTCCCTCTGGACCACGATCACCCTGTCAAAAAGAAGGTTGAGATCTAAGCACAAAGCCAAATATGTCTTTAACTGACCTCATATTTGACTTTCTTTTATTCTTCCTTTTTCTTCTTCAGTAAATACTTTATCCTGGTAAGGTTTGCAGTGGATATTTAGCATCCTATGACGTTTATCATAGTCTCATTAGAATGCACTCACTAACCACTTTATTAGGAAAACATTAATGTAATGATCTAATCAGCCAATCATATGGTAGCAGTGCAGTGTATAAAATCATGCAGATACAGGCCAAGAGCTTCAGTTAATGTTCACATCAACCATCAGAATGGGGAAAATAGTGACCTCACTCTTGGACAACGATGGAATCATGGCATGGTTGTCGGTGCCAGACAGACTGGTTTGAGTATTTCAGATACTTGTTGATCACGTGAGATTTTCATGCACAATCATTTCACAGAATGGTGTCAAAACAAACAAAAAACATCCAACAAGCAGCAGTTCTGCAAGTCTTCTTAATGAGGGAGGTCAGAGGTGAATGGCCAGACTGGTTCGAGCTGACACGGCTACAGTAACTCAAATAATCACTCTTTACAACCGTGGGGAGCAGAAAAGCATCTCAAATGATCAAAATATTCATGTTATATATAACACTGGAGTCCACATTAGGTTCCACTCCTGTTAGCCATGAACAGGGATCTGAGGCTACAGTAGACCGTGAGTGTATTATGCCTGTATAATTTCTGTTTATAGTACTATAGTGTATTATCTATAACCATATCTCAGTATTGTCCACAGGATCTACTTACATCTCGACCGGGGTCTCCTGAAGGCCCCCTTGGTCCAGGCTCACCTTGAGGTCCAGGCTCTCCCTAAAATAAAGAACATAAAGAACATCCTTATTCTTCATATACACAGTAACTACCAATCCCCCATACATGGACATTTCTGATTATCTGAACAGTAGAGGAAAATAAATCTAGGAGATGAAAGTTTGCTCACAGGATCTCCTGGTAATCCTTTCAGTCCTGGTGATCCCTTTGGACCGCAGTCTCCTCTGCTTCCCCGAGCTCCAGGTCTACCTTTATCTCCTAGGTCACCCTGCAGAAGATATTAACAAGTTGCAAGAATGGCTTCATATAAAGTAATATAAATTCTACATACTGAACTAAATAGGAGTTACAGTACCGTTGGTCCTCTTGGTCCAGGGTAGCTGAATCCTGGTCTGCCACTGTCACCCTGTGGTATTAGATACAGTAACATGCACTTAAAACAGTCAGATGAGAGCAATAGAAACAAACTAGGCACAGCTAGCAAATTAGCAAACGTAAACTAAGCATATTAATTCAGAAAACAACAGAACACAAAAGGGGGTTTACCATGATCAGTAGAACCTCAGTCTATGATGATATAACACTTAAATATTCACACTTTTATACAGTGTATTTAAAAACAGACACAGACCTGAACACAATTCAGCAGTGATGTCATCTCGCTCTTCAGAATATATATATATATATATATATTTAAATAATAGAAATCTCTTTACATAATACTAAATAATAGTCGACTGCTATAAATGTCCTTCATGCATAAGCTTGTGGATCATATACTGAGATAAGACGTGTAGTGTTTTAGATACACAGATAAACACATGGCAAAAAAAAAGCCAAAAACGCTGTATTTTTTATTATTATTCATAATTGTTCTTTTTTTCCTGTCTCATGATACTCCATAAATAATTAATATCAGTAACAAACTGCATTTCATTCATTCTTATGTGTAAAAATTACATAATAACGGCATAAATAATAAAATATGTAGTGGATGAAGTGATATTTAACTGTAATATAGCATAAATGTTAGCACAGTATTAGCATAAGTGCAGTCCAATCTGCTGTCCAGTCCATGTGCGTTACCTATTATATTATTTGTTGGGTATTTCTTTCTTTTTTTTAATGTTTACAGATGTGCATCAAACAGCAGTAAAAAATAACAAGGCAAATTTTTCCTCCAAATATATGTAGAAACGAATGTAACCGCGACCCAAAACATATGCGTGCCTTTCATATCCCATGTTCCTTTTCCCTTCAGCAAATTGTCTTTTTCTGCCTGGTCAATTTTTTTCACAGGATCTAAATGCTGTACAAAGCACTTTATGTTGTTTCTGTATATGGGAGAATTTTTTTTTGAGATTTGTTGGAATGTTGGACGTACGATTGGTCCTGGGGGTCCTGGATCGCCTCTTGGGCCAGCATCACCAGGGTCACCACGGCTCCCCTAACACAAAGAAAGACCATTTAAGATTTCTTAATATTTTAAGATCAGCTCCTCCAATATAAAGCCCAAAATTCAGTACCGATAAAATGTAATGTACATTTCAAATGTACAAAATCCAAAACCAGAAAAGTTGTTTTGTAACACTTACTCCTTTCTGATTTCAACAGGAATAATATGACTAAAACTATTATTATTATTATTATTTTACATTTTTGGAGCTGTTCACATTCACATTCTCACAGCACTGTTACACAGTAGATTGTGTTGTGGTCTTACATTTCTTCCTGGCTCTCCTATTAGTCCTGGTGGACCTCTTGGTCCTGGAAGTCCTGGATCTCCCTAAACACATTCATAAAATATAACCTTTAGCTCTGAATTCATTAAGAATACTTTTAATAATAATAATAATAATAAAATCATTGTAATTATAATAATTACCTTGGTTCCTTTATTGCCAACGTCACCTGGAAGCCCTCTTAGACCTTCAGATCCTGATTCACCCTGAAACACATATCCATTTCTCACTTATGAGTTTCTTACTGCTCTGTTTCAGTGGAATCAGTTACTGAGATAATATAATTCCCCTAATACACATGGCTAAACCATGCTAAACAGCACCTACCTTGTCTCCAGGTGTCCCATCTAGTCCTTGAGCTCCCTTTGGTCCATAGTCTCCTCTTCTTCCCTATCAAGAAAAAGAAACGGTCAGCTTTCAGACTTGTATGTCCACATCACTGTGGATAGAGAGAGGTGGCAATACATCTTTTTACTTACAGGGTCGCCTTTAGGGCCAGGGCCGCCAGCTGTCCCCTGGAAAACAAAATGAAAGTGTTATAAGTAGGAACATATCTTAATATAAATAAAATAGCAGGAAAATAAATATGCAAATACTAACTTTTGGGCCCTTCTGCCCAGGGGTTCCTGGTGTGCCTGGACTACCTCTCTCACCCTGCAGGAAGTATGATTATTGTTATTATTATTATTATTATTATTAGTAGTAGTAGTAGTAGTAGTAGTAGTAGTAGTAGTATGCATTAATTAATGAATTAATTCCTCTCTTTAACTTATTTAGTGTACCTTGGGACCAGGATCTCCTGGTGGGCCAGATGGCCCTGCTCTCCCAGGCCGACCTGGATCTCCCTAGAAGCAAAGGGGATTTCAGTTCTCTGCACAGTAAAAGTACAAAAAGTTCATTTTTTTAAAATGTCAAATTAATCTAATACCTTCTCTCCAGGAGCTCCCTTTGGGCCACTGTCTCCTACATCTCCAGAATAACCATCAGGACCCTGTTAATAGAGTAAACAACTATAATAACGCAGTAATTACACTGTGTGTCTTTCAGGTTTTTGCTTCCATAAGGCACATCACACACGTACCTTGTCACCTGGTTCACCTTTACAACCAGGAGCCCCAATTCGGCCAATTTTGCCCTGCAAAAATGATTATGTTTGTTTTTTTTTATTGATGACTCAATTAAAATTATTATTTTTTTAAATATTAAATTTAATCCATTTCAATCTACCACTCTCACCTTCTGACCATCAGTGCCATTGTGTCCTGGCACCCCTGCAACTCCCTAATACAACAGGAGAGATCAAATAACATGGTATTACTTGAAAGTGCCAGAACTTAATAATTTGAGTGTTTTATCTGTATTAAATGTATGAGCTACAAAGGCTGAATAATGTATGACCTTACCTTCCTTCCTTGTGAGCCAAGTTCTCCCTATAATAAAAAAAAAAATGAAAATAATTTATTAAATATTTGCATGTATTTGCATTCAGTATTTAATTCCGGTAGTTATTTTTATACACCATATTAAAAAAAATCCTACCTTTTCACCTTTGGGACCACGTTCTCCCTAAAACAAGAGAAGGTGAAAACAGAAAAAAATGGTCAGACACATGTAATATCTGGAATCGTCACTGAAAAACAATGAATGCATATTATGAAATACTTACTTTTGATCCAGGGTAACCAATAGGACCTTCAATACCAGGATCACCCTGTAATTAAACACAGAATAAAATTAAACATCGTATCACAGCGCTGTAGGTTCATGCCCATTGTGAATCTCACCTGGCAGTCCTGATTCCTCAAGGTTTTATTATAATCCCAGAGGTAAACTCTCAAGTTTACAAGTCCCAAGTAAAGACAGATATGTCCCATGTCCCAAACTCTTCTATAAGTTAGAATATGTTCCTCACCGAATTGAATGCAATTCGAAAATCTAACATGAGCAAAATTAGTAATTAGCACTATATTACATTTACAAGTAAATACTAAAGGCTTGTTTATCACCTTTCCAAATAAACTACTGAATCTATGGCAATACATGGATAACCATAAAACACAACACAACTGTATACACAAAATGTCGCACAACTACACATGAAATGAGATGTGAATAATTTTCTGTGTGTCACTGAATATAACAATGAAAACTATTTTTGACCAATTTTTTTTTAATTTTGTCCAATATTTTTCTTAATTTAATTAATTTAAATTGTTTAATACATTTGTACATTTCTGTTTACTAATACAACTTTACTTCATTAT
>JANDJT010000002.1:22863343-22882308 GCA_024331685.1 Stegophilus panzeri | reverse complement strand
ACACATCAACAATTTCTTTCTTTCTAAGGCTAGTGTCATGGGGGGCGGGGTCGACAAACTGAAACAAAGACTTTATTTGCAGCTGACTTGCTACAGGTAAATGTAGTAAAACAAATAGCTACCCTACTTATGCACATTACTACCCATTTAGGATTTACACTAATTTACAAATAAATAAATTAATTAATTAAAAATTAAAAAATCTAATTAGGGGCATCAATACCCACTAATTAAATTAAATAACATGCAGCAACACTTAATGTGAAGCTTGCAGTGGTGTAAGGTTTGGTATGGGTCCTCCAAAACAAACTGTGTCCCAAATGCCTAGCCTAAAGCAACACCCACAATATCAAAACATCTTTGTTAATAGCCAAGTCTTATTGATATTATATATTACTGATATATGTATAGATTGGTATAATGAAGAAAGTATAATTAATAGATAATGTTAAGTAATGTTAAACTATGCATAGATATATTATTTAGATGTTTAAGTTTAGCCCTGACTTTATTTGGGATGTTTTGATTAGGGTACAGGTGAATAGATGTATTTGATCAAAAGATGCTGGATACAAACATGTTTTAAAGTTGTAATACCTTTATTCATTACTTATTTTGTTAGATTTAGCGTGTACAGGTTTTAACATTAAACTTGAGAAATGCTCTACCTTATACAGTGTGTACCTAATGATTTTAGTGTTAACTGAAACTGAAGCATTCACTTCACTCAGACTTGCAAAAAGTGACTGGTGAACATATCTGCTGTACACAAACAGCACTCTTATACTATCTGTTCTACAAGTTGTTGGTTTAAGACTCTGTTGAAATACCTATAGTTTGACATTTAAAGAGACAATATTATTATGGTTTATGTGAGAATATGTGGCTCAAACGCAATAGTTTGTACTCACAGGGTGACCTCTTTCACCTTTGAGACCCGGAGATCCGCTGTCTCCTTTGGTACCCTGTAATCAGCATTAAAGAATTAGAGTGCACAACATTTAAAAAAAAATTACATAGCAGCTGCACTGGCGATTAAATGTAGTGAATTTGATGATGTCCCCAACTCACTTTCTGTCCTCTGAGACCAACTGGACCAGGAGGTCCAGGTGTCTGCAGGCATTTCACACTGTAGCACTGTCAGAAAGACACAATTAAAGGTAAAATAGGGCTTTGGTTCTCTATTCGTGCATTTGTATAACAATCCATTACTAACAGAGAGCATATGGTGGTTTTGGTATATTACAAGAGAAATGACTCAAGGGATCTTACCTCTTGATAAGCTTGATGTAGCTGCAGAAAAACAAAAAGGAGGCAGATTAAAACTAGTCACTCACATAAACTCGCTCTCAAAGAGCGAACAAAGTGATAAAAGTGGGCAAACTCAGTTCAACTCAGTTTGACAGAGAAGCACATTCAAAGCCAAGGTATGGAGCGAGACGTTACCATGGTGTTGTAAATGCGGTCAATATGGTCTGTTAAAATTTCAGGTCGTCCTTTGGAGAGATCGACAGCCATGTAGTTGCTGCGATAAACCCCAACAGGAGAATTAGCAATTTCTCTAAGGCCTATTTCCTCCAGGTTGTTGGATGATGCGATGGAAAATATCTTAATGCCCTTGTCCCGAGCCCGCTCTGCTGCCACCTTGATGCCTTCACAGGGGGTCCCAGTCACATGGCCGTCTGTGATGACGACTGCAAAGCGCTGTGTCTTGTTGTGGCTTGTAGGATCATAACTTTTGCTCATAATCTCCTCAGTCATTTTCTCGATGGCGCAATCGATGTAGGTGCCCTTGCCTAAGTAGCGGATCTGCTTTAATTTGTTGATGAACTCAGCCTTGCTGGTGAGTTTGCTAATGATCGGTTGTGTCATGGAGAAGTGGAGTCCACCCACAGACCAACTAATCTTCACCTTGCCCTTGTACTCTACGTCTTCCAGCTTTTCAACAAATTTCTTAGTGAAATTTGTGACACTGTCAACCAGGCTACCTGGTGGAGGTTCCTGCAGAGCTATGGTCTCTGATGTATCGATAACGAAGTACAGGTCTATGGGGCATTCTTCCATTTCTGGAGAATATAAAACATACAGAACCTCAATTATGAATACGAAAGCACCGTGAAAGAATAAATAAAATTAATAAAACAAAGTATTACTGCATAATATTGTACAAGCAATATTAATATCATACAATATCACCAGCATATATTATAAAAACTATTTATTAATTTACTACAAACTTATAGTATTGTAGTTATTTGTAATATATTAATATTACATTGCAGTTCATATATATGAAAAACATTCCAAAACTTCAAATGATTTTAACTGTATTTTAACTGTATATTTACGTAAATGTATTAAATAGTATATTACCTGCCGCAGTTAGGACAGAAAAATAATTATTAATAACTGAAAGACTGCAAGTTACCATTAAAAATGTATTTCATGGTCAACTGATTAATTTGCTGTTTCACAATAAATATATCAACCAGTGAAGCAGGTGAGTGATCAGTCAAGTGGGCAGCACTCACTGTGACAGTCCAGCGCCTGGCCGACCGATGCCTTGTACAGTAAGCACAGGATAATCGCTTTAAACAGCATCATCCTCCTTTTCCACATTCCTAAAGGAAAACACATAAGTGATACTGTACTTTTACCAATCTTAAACACCTTTAAAAATAAAACACATTTGAAATCACCACAATATGGGCCCTCCACAAAAAGTATTCTAGTTAGTATTTTCCTGAATAAAATTCAAAATAGCACAGAAACATATCTTCCAACTCAATAGCAGGTTAAGTGAATTGGTCAGGAGCATAGAAGTGCTAATGCTCAAGAAACACTGGCAACCTCTGTTGTCTTCATATTTCCTCATGGAAAGACCTTTTCTGTACCATATCTTAAACCTAATTAAGGTCACTCATTATTAAACAAATTAATTAAGAGTAAGAAAACTTTACTCTAGGTCATTGTAAAGTTCACAGTTGGTACAGTTCCACATTGTCAAAGTTGCCTCAAAGTATTCCTCAAGTCCTGAAGAAGTTCGTGGTCAGTTATTTTCTCTTGCCTGCACTGGAGTTCTCCTTTTCAGACTAGTGCTGTTAGCCTATATTCATTTCTATTGTAATAAACTGTTGTACCTACAAAATAGTACCTAAATAGAGGAAGGTAAAATGCTCTTTGAAAAACATTTCACTTTTGAAAGATTTGTACAAATGCTGAACCTGTTTTGATAATTATTTAGTATAAATGAAACTTACACCTGATAAATATAAGATAATCTTTTTCTTATGGAGATGCAAGGTAAAAGAGTTATGAGATCAGCTTGAAATTTTTGTCTGATTTTTTTTTAGGTCTGATGTGTCAGTTATTTCACAAGGACTGACTACCTTTTTTTTTTATTACTAATAAATGGCATAAATAAATTTATTTAGTTAGCAGCCAGTGATACTACATAGTAAGTCTGGTCAGGAATGTCTCACATTTATACCTGATTGTTTCGTGTGTCTTGGGTATCAGGTTTATATTGTAGGATATTCTATAGATTTATAAACATGAATGGGGTTATAAGCATGACAATTTACAGGTATAAATGCACCCAAACCATACTTGGTTTGGTTTGTGCTTTCCTGTTAAAGACAGGAGGCAGCCTTTAGAACTGGTAACACAAACCTGTTCTTCTACAAAGAAGCCAAAACCCAAAGAAAAAAAATCAGATCAGCCAGAAGGAAGCACTCAGATAAGCATAGAGTGCTAGAGACTTCTCCACTGTCTGTAGAGGCCTTCAACACAATAAACACTTGAACATTTGAACATTTGTCTCTAACCTAAATGTCCCTAACCTATGTGACCAGATGAACCACTTCTATTTTTTTCACCATTTTCTCCCTAATTTAGTGGCCAATTTCTACCCATCAGGCAGTTCTCCCCATCACACGGAAGCTACCAACCAGGGAGGGTGAAGGCTATCATGCGCTTCTTCCAAGGCATATGAAGCCAGTCACCTGAATCTTTTCAAACTGCTGGGGGTGGAATAACACATCATCCTGGTTCCTGAGAACTTTAAGATCACAGGCCTGAAAGATGATGATAGACCAGTTGCCCTAACATTCATAGTAATGAAGACTTTTGTGTGATGCATTTTGGGATACCTCAGAAATACCACCAAAGACTTCCTTGACCCCTGCAGTTGACCTACAGACCCAGTTGGTAGGTCAATGATGTATATATGCCTACTGTACATTTCATTGACCATCTCAACACACCTGGAACACCTGTGAAGATCATGTCTGTTAACTTCAGCCCTGCCTTCAACATGATCCTTTCAGAGTGGGAGACCAAAATCACTCAGTCTAAACTACCGAATTCCATCTGCCAGTAAGATTTCCTGACAGACAGACAGCAAATACATATCAGATACTGATGGAAATACACTCAAAGACAAGGATGTAGTCTGCCCTAAAAGCCAGAAAATTGCCAAACAATACATTTTCCTTAGTCAGACATGAACATCTCTGACACAAATCTGTCACCTCAGTGTTTAATTAGCCTCATTTGTGAATTTTATTTTTCAGATTAGCAATTTATTTCGACTTTATTGAAATCAGATGTTATAAGCAATCATTTTAAAAGCATGGAATGAGTATGATGGTCTCTGGCTGCTGAAAATTGCACTCCAAAGACAAATTACAAACCTAGTTACATACAGTAGGTAGCTGGGTAACAGTGTAGATTATACTTGCTAATCTCCCCTGCTTAGGAATAAACAATAGACGCCATAGCAGAAATTCTAATGTTTTCCACTACAAATACCATTACAAACCATCAGCTAACCATTAAAACCATTACCATTATTGATCCTTAATGGTATCCACTAGAGATAACATGCCACCAACTGCAACTGGCAACAAATTACCAGTAGAGACCCACAGGGACCATTACAGTTTCCTTTAAAACCAATACAATTCCCATTATAACCATTAAAACCATTACAAATTCTACAAAGGTTTCTATTGTTTCTTTCAGCAGGGACATCATCTCTAATCAGGGAAAGGGCTGAAAATTATGCACTAAACTGATGGCAGTGTTCACTTTGATACACTCAAATAAAGAGTGAATAAAATAAGATTTTTTTTTTTTTTAAAGAATTTATTATTATTATTTTTTTTTAAAGAAAACAGCTATGCATGATACAACAGGTGGTGTTCCCGTCACCACTGGAACAGTATATGAGCTGAACACAGAAGAGGAAATAGTGTCCACTGCCCATCCCCAACTCATAAACAAAATATGCATAAAGCAAGCATTCCTGCCCCAACGGGCCTGTTAGATCCTATTGTAGTTCCCATTCTTGACCACTAGGTGTACTAATAATTCTAGATATAAGGCTTATACTGGCCATTCTACAGAATTGGTGCAAACTGCTGTCCCACAACTAAAAAACACATTTAAAAAGCATTAATTTGTGCATTTTATTCCATTGTTGTTTTTAAAAATATCTTTTGGATTTTTTTTTTTTTAAAAGTGAAGTTAAAAAAATAATTGTATATTTTCTTTGTAAATCATGAAACTTTATGTAAAAAAAAAAAAAAACGTGTCCAACATTTTTATATCACTACCAAAACAGTGTATGTTTTAGTCCATTTGCTGAGACTGATTTTAACCACATCCCTACATTTTTGATCAGGAAATAGGTCCCATCATATTGAGGTAAATGTGTTCAAAAGTCTGAAAATCTGTGTGTAACTTTAAGGAACGTCACTACCAAGCACCTTTTTTCAGCTTTTTTGGGTGTTATTCCACAAAATTTAGCTTTAATGTGTGTACACATATTCAGAACTGTGCTAGCTAACCATGTGCTGATTAGCATCTTTGAGGTAGGCTCAAAAGTATCTAAAATTGTCACTACCAAAACAGTCATGACCAAAACATGTGGTGAAGTCTGAGCTAAAACATACACTGTTTCGGTAGTGACGTGAAAATGGCAAAAATCCTGTAGAATGGTGCATATCTGTCAAATAGCAACTTTTTTTTATTAAAATTTTTGGTAATTCAAAAGAGGTAATTAGTATATGGCTCTCTTTCAGTAACCACTTTATGCTGGTCAGGGTCACGGTAGACCATATCCCTGGAAGGTGGGAGAATTTAGCCTGTATGGAAATTTAAAATGTATGGATTTGTTAATGAGGACTTTATGAAGATTAACATTTAAATGGTTAATATACTATATGATATGCCCCACATGCTGTAATGGATATGGATATGGATATGGATAAGCATGACATAAAAAATGTTCTTCCCACAGGCATCATCGTCTCTGAAAATGTTCACTCTTTCACACGTGTAAGTACACTTTGCAAATTTCTTTTAGTAATGTGGATATGCAAGTCCATGACAGCCCTTTCACATGTAGCTGTGTATACACAGTACATTTATTTAGTTCAATGCATTTAAATTTGTACAGTTTTTACATACAACCTCACTGAACACATATTATGAATATGTGCGGCTATGTAAGCGGCTGAGAACGGTCCGCAGTCATTAAAAGGAGAGCGGCCTCTAGAGACTAAATAAAATCTATCAATGACTAATTTTGTTGTGTTATTTAAAGTGGTTTTTTATTTTTATTTATTTTTAAAATATTTTGGATGTCTCTATTTGTATTTGTTATTTCTAGTGTTACTTTTTGGTTCAGTTTGGATGTATATCTTTTATTTACGTTAATATTTATTAATCAGCAGGTACAACCCAACTTAGTTATTGGTGTCTGTAAAATCAGTCATGCAATTGTTCAATCAGCCAGTTATGTGGCAGCAGTGCAATGCATAGAATCATGCAGATACAGGTCAAATTAATGTGCACATCAAATGTCCACATCAGAATTGGGAAAAAATGTGATCTCAGTGACTGTGGCATGGTTGCTGGTGCTACAGTAGATGGGCTGGTTTGATTTGTCCATGAAAATAACAACCTTAGAGTTTACAAAGAATGGGGCAAAAAGAAAAAAAAAATCCAGAGTGCATCAGTTCTTTGATCAGAAATGCCTTGTTGATGAGAGAGGTCAGAGGAGGCTCTAACTGACAGGAATGCTACGGTAACTCGGTAAGGCTAAATAACCACTCTTTACAACCATGCTGAGCAGAAAAGCATGCTGAAACTTGAGGCAACTGGGTTACAATACCAAAAGATGACATCGGGTTCTACTCCTGTCAGCCAAGACAAGAATCTGAGGCTACAGTGGGCACAGACACACAGAAACTGGACAGTTGAAGATTGGAAAAAAAAACTATGAGACCCACTCATAGTACGGACACGAGGATAATATGCAGACCTCAAAGCTACAAGTCTGGTCTCATTTCTTACAACCTGTTTTGTGGATGTTCACTATTTATGTAACACCAACTCACTACAATTAGGAACTTCAAATAAATACTATCTAAAAACAACAGCCTTGATTATTTTATCCATAAAAAATATGAACAAATAACTCAGTTGTAGCCACTAAAGGTCAGTTTATATGGGAAGCCTTTATAATGCATCTTTTAGCTGCACACACACACTTATTTTTCAACCAGCTGCCCCAATCAGTACTGCACACACTTTGATCTTAAAGGAAATGATCTGCACTTATATAGCGCTTTTTTTAACCTTTACACTGGTTCTCATTCACCCATTCACACACACACACACACAAACACACACACCAATGGTGCCCTAAATATACAAAAAAAACATGCCCTAAATATACAATGCACTTGAATCTTAATGCCCCTTATTCATCATAAAAATTATTGCAGATTTCTGCACATGGAATGTATGATGTATGAACAAATCTATGTCTAATTCATTCAACATCAAAATAAGCAAAGATTTGAGTGATGAAGTGATGAATCAGCTTCAGATGAATAGAAACAAGCTCCCGCCTGCATATCACCCCCCCAGTTATCTTCATATATGTCTAATTTACATGAAACATGCCTTAATTTATGCCATGTAGCAAAGGTGAGCCAATGAAAGGAAAGCTTTCAGCTGACTGTAGTCACGTAGGATACACATAAGCCATCACTACAGTCAGACGGGTTGGTGAGTTGCTAGTGTTATTGGTCAGTATAAGGTGTCTGAATTGTCGCCAAACCCAACATTCCTGCCAACGATATGGACGCCATGATATATTAACAAACCTATCAACTTATCTCAGATGAAGAATGTGTCCAGGCCAGTCCTGTGTTCACTGAGGGCTCTCAAATGCTTTGTGGAAGTAACTGTCAATGGGCAGGTCGCTGATCAGTTGTTTGAGTGTTTTTGGGAACACCACATAGAAGCTCTGCTGTTTAAAGACAGGTTAGCCCAGAGGGTTTAGGAAATGCTTGAGAAAGCATACTTATCTAATAGAAACATCTAGCAAATACACTCCAATTTTTGACACATGCTATGGCTACCTCCTGGGCAGCACTAAACAACTGTGAAGTTGCAACATGGAGCTCACCATCCACCTCTTCAAAATTTTACTCCATCAGAACATGTTACAAACCCCCGTGATGACATTCATTTATTTCATATTAAATACTGCAAGAAATCAATCAAACCAAAACGAATAAAATCACATCTGACATATATTAGTCTTGATATGAAATCCTGTAATAAGGGTCTTTGAACAGTCAAGTCAAGTGGGTTTTTATTGTCATTCCTCTATATAGCTTGTATACATTGGAACAAAATGTCATTTCTCCAGGACCATGGTGCAGTACATAACAGTACGCAAGACTACATAACGTGTAAATACATAACAGTGTGAGATGAGTGCAGGATAATAAAGACACAGAACAATATGTACAGTCCTTCTACCAAATACAGGTCAAAGGTTCACAGTGCTTCTTGTATGTACAGTAAATGTACCTATTACTCAATTAAAGGACTAATGAGCTAATAAAGATGCATGTCTGCACATTCTAATTCACATTTACAAATCATGTATTGAAACTAAGCTCCATTAGCCATGCTTAAGTCTGCAATTGCAGTTATAAACTTAAATTTTTACTAGCTACTCTAATTAGTATAATTTATATAATTTTTGACAATATTGATTCTGATTACTTAACTTAACTTAAGTCAAACATTTTCATATTGTTTAAATCTTATGCTCAAATTTACTGTACATATACTCTGACCAGAACAGAGCTTGATCACACAGGACTGGGCAATATGATGATATAATATTGATATTGTGATAAATTATGTCACATTTCTGAGATATTTTGGGTATTTCAGTATTACTGCAATACCCGCAGTATCTTAGAAATATGACATTTTTTTTTTTTTTTTTTTTTTAAGTAACAACAAACTCTGAGTGGAAGCAGCTGATTTAATATTAAAATCTGTACAAAATTCTCTCCCTTCCTTCTCATTGTTAACTAATGCATTTCTTTGTCATTAAATAAAAGTGTCATCAAACATCTCTTTTGATATAGTTTTTAAAATACAATACTACTTTGACTTCCAGTCTTTCAGTATCCTGATATGATCATAATGAAACTGTCAGTGGAATTTGTGTATGCTTGTTTTGCAATCAGATTTGACTATATACAACTTTGTTAAATAAGGGACAGAGGATGCAGTTATACCGTTTGAATTGCAAAACGATGACAACCATTGACAAATGTATAACATTCACAAAGTGTCTTATAAAACACTGGTATTATTAATGTAACGTATGCAAAACCTGCAACCTCCAACCCAAACAGAGGTGCCAAAATATTTGATTCTAGCTTCTTTTAACAGTAGCATTTACAATATCTGACCTCTTGATTTAGCAATACGAGAGCCACTAAACAAAAATAAAATTAACTAACGAGTAAATGATACACAAAAGATTACTTCTAGCAGTGGTTAGTTTTGCTTTGCACCAAACTAGGTGAACTTTGGCCTCTGGATTCACTAGCCTCTGTCTTGTGAGCCCATACAAAACACGTGGGTGGCCATCTTGACTGCATGTAATCACTTGATATTGAATATCTCTGGCAAGAGATAAAAAATAGCTGATTTCATTAATGGATGTGTTGGATCCCAAGCTGCCTCTATTGAGCCCTCAAGCAAGACCTTTAACTCTCAACTGCTCCAGGGGCTCTGTATCATGGCTAACCCTTTGTGTTAAATCATTTTGCCAATGTGTCAACATACAGTTCACTATATAGGGTGTATAAGGCATCCCTTCACATACAGTGCACTGGTATAGAAGTACACTGTAATAAAACAACTGTAAAACATATTTACAGTAAAATACTGTAATATCTTACACAGTATGAAATAACACATAATCCAGTACATTTGCTTATTTAGATGATGGTTGGCTTTTAAAACAAACAAACAAACAAACAAACAAATAAACAACTTCTAACTGAGCTAAAATTTAAAGGGCTTAGCAGTGCTGGGATTTGAACAAACCACCTTCTAAAGTGTACCTCAAAGCCTTAACCACTGAGCCAAGACAACCACCTCAACCAACCACTTCTACCATTGAATTAATTCACACTAAAAGAATGCAGTTGCGGTAGTTATGGTGGATTTTGAGCTACAGAATATTATTAAAATTATTATTATTAAAATATTATTTCTATTTGGTTTAAGAAGGCTTAGTTTTAGTGGATTTATAGGCTGTAGTGGGAGAGCGAGGTGATTTGAACCTGTGGGGAAGTTGAGCCATCCCTTATTTCTAGGCAACCATAGACAAAATTGGTCATGTGACCACACATTTGTGAAGAGTCAGCCATTTTACTCACCCAGTGATGGAGAGAGGCCCATGGAATACAGTAAATGGTGAGCACATTTAAGTAAAAAAAAAACACAACAACCTATTTTTCTGTTCAATGTGATTTTTGTTCTGTTCAAGGAGTCATGATTTTTGTGTCTGAACAATTATAGACAAGTTTGAGAAAATCTCACACATGCAGTAATGCTTTAGGAAGTTACAATACGAGGCCATACTATTAGTATGAAGTTAGCTCAATTTATCAGGGAAATGATGTGACATTTTGAATTTTAGACCAAAAACCATTGTGCCAGCTTCTATAAATGGAAGATAGACAGGGCTCCACCTCCTCTTGTAGAGGAGCCGAGCAGTGTGAGAGGTACAGAATGGGAGGTCCATATGTCAGGTGGTAAGTGACATGAGGATTGACAAGATGACTTTAAAGCAAATATGGAATTGAAACAACTAGGAGAAGTAAAAAAAGATCAGGGTATAAGATAACAGAACATGCCAATCAAGTCTTTGATAAAGAAACTGAGACAGAGCTTGCAGACCATATAAAAAAATCTAGCTGCAATATTTCAACGTTTCAAGTGCCATGAAATGTGCTGAACATGACGAAATGACATTGATGTCCCTGCAAGCTGGATCACAGAGGGAAAAGCAGGTTAGTCTAAGTGTGCATTTATAGAAATATGGAATATTAATAATTATTTTCCCAGGAAATGTCCACCATCACCTTGTGGCTAGCATAGAGAAGCACCCACAAAATGACTATTGTTAATAATAGTTACACTAGTAAAAAACAAAACAAAAACAACAAATTGTGCATTTATTTAGAGATTATAGCTTTAATTTGTTACATAAATCTCAATGTAAACTGCAATGGATCAATAAAGGATAAATAAAAAGATGACAATACAGGCTAATCATATATTGGCCTTTAAAGTTGTAAACGTTATCTTTCAATAAAAGTCATTTGGTATTGAATTTGTCTGGCTTTGATATAGCATATAAGGTGAAAATGTTCACTTCAACATAATCAATTTCACAATGTACCCCCGTGTGGCTCAACATATCCTCTCCCCTGACTCAACTTACCCCTCATTGGGGGCAAATTGAACCAAGAGACCACTTTTTGGGAAACTCATATTTTGAAAACAGTTTATTTTAGATCCGAAGTGATTATTCACAGGGATGCAACACATCCTGAAATGTATGTACATATTTTAGTTGGAGACATTACTGTCATGCCCTGACTTTAAAGACACCTCAAGTAAAAACTGCCTCAGCTCACCCCACTCTCCCCTTTATGAAACCACTGAAGTGCAACAGTGCAAATTGGGCCTAAAATGCACTCAATTGGTACTAAACAGGATGGGAATTAAATTAAAATGCATTAAACAATTAGAATTAAAACTATTAAAACTGTACGGTCTGAATCAGACTTTAGTCACAGGAGGTTAAGTCGCAATACTGGTGTCAAGGGTGAAGTTAAATGATCAAAGAGCCGTGGCTTAACCATCTCATCTGGAAGAAAAAAGTTAACACATTCTTTGCACAATAAACCAATTTTACTCATGTACATTATGGCCTGTTTATATGAGCAAGGCTGATGACCCAGCCCAAATCCTCCAAAATCACACACTGGTTTAGTAATGGAAACTCTGCATGAGAAATGATGGGGAATGCACTTTATTTGAACATCTTGATCTGAGCAAAGAACCGTCTTTGCATTTTGCTGTTACAATCCAGTGGAGTTCTACAGAGTTTATAAACCCTAGACTAAATCTATATCATGCACAAAAATAAACAGTATTGTGTTATACATACAGAATTTTTACAGAGTTTTGCAAACTCATAAAGCAAAGCTTAAAATTTTGTCTTTTTTTCCCCCCTCATAAGCACACACACACATGAAGGCTTACAGGAATGCAGAGCTTGTGGTTCTAATGAGAATCTTTTCTCCATCACCCTGCCTGTGAGAACTCCAAGAAGGACGCAGAGTTCAAAAAAAAAATAAATTGACACTCACCTCACCTAACCGGATCAGAAATCCTTCAGGATATCCGGGAATAATGAGAAGATACAGTCTATCGGGCGTACATTCCAATAAAAAGTGAAGCTGGAAAAGGGCAGAAGAGAAGAGGACTCACTGCGTGTGTGTGTGTGTATGTGAGTGCGCGCCTCCTCCCTGGAACTCCCTCCTTCTTTCTGCGCACTGGTGGAGACCCTTGTGCACACACGGGGGAGCTGTGTGTCCACACTGCCGAACCCTTATCCCTCTCCCATTTTACATTCCCTACTGTTTTATTATGTGAAGACTAGAGCTTGAGATGGCGGGACCAGGACGGGTTCAGAAATAATTTCCTTAATAGTCCCTCTACTCCTCCATCCCCCCACCCTAACCCAATCCACACAGACACACACACACACACACTTCACACACCTCAGAGTTTCAAACCCTCAAACCTTGAAAGGACTGCCATACCCAGTGCATGCCTGTTACATCTAACTCTGCATCTGACACACCACAGTAATGTTTTCTGCTTCTGACACACAACTGCACACAGTTGTATAGAAAGTCTTTGTATGCTGTAGCATTACAGTTTCCCGTCACTGGAACTAAGAGACCCCAAACATGTTCCAGCATGACAATACCCCTGTTCACAAAGCGAGCTCCATGAAGACATGGTTTATGAAGGTTGGAGTGTAAGAACTTGAGTGCAGTGGACAGATCCCTGACCTCAACCCCACTGAACACCTTTGGGATGAACTGGAACGCCGACTGAACCCCAGACCTCCTCATCCATCATCAGTACCTGATCTCACTAACGCTCTAATGGATGAATGGGAACAAATCTTCACCAAAAAAATGCTAGTGGAAAGCCTTCCAAGAAGGCTGGAGGCTGTTATAACAGCAAAGAGGTACCCACATTATATTAATGTCCTTAGTTTTGGAATGAATGAAACCAAGCACGTGGGGCGTTATAGCCAGGTGTCCACATACTTGTTAGCCATGTATTGTATCTTATGGTGGTTCCAAAATTGCTTCATTTTTAAAGATCAGGAAAGTGGAAGAGGAGGATGATCAAACTTACAGCGTTAAGTACAATATTAAAACTATCATTCGTATTTGTTTTAAGTAGGCTTAGTTTTAGTGGACTTGTAGGCTGTACATTAAACCACTGAAGTGCAGCAGTGCAAATTGGGCCTAAGCTGCACTTCATTGGTACTAAAGAGAATGAGAATTAAATTAAAATATATTTTAAATACAAAACACAAGTCACAATACTGGTGTCATGGGTGAAGTTAAACGATCAAAGGGCTGCGGCGTAACCATGTGCTAGACACATTGTACTGTTTAAACCAAGCAATCATAAAAGGGATAGAGGAGTGTAGGCACAGTTTTTGGATACTTTCCTGTTACACCACTATGTTTGTCAGCTTTCACGCTTATAAAAAGAGATGTGAAAATAGTTAAAGGGTGAAAAAACTACAATCACAAATTCAAATGATGAATTTAACAGAGTTGGAGAAAGACTGACTGAACACGGGGGCTGAGATAAGCTGAAGCCCTTCCCGAAATAGGGCCTAGAATTACCTTGCTGGTATTCCATTAACTAAAATACATTTGAAAACAAACACAATGTAAAGTATAATATTTTCTGTCAGTCAGAAAGTAAACTAAAATTTTACAGAACAGATTAGATTATAGCTAGGCCAAGACCAACATATTGGTTTTGGAAAGGAAAAGGCTGGAGAGCAGCCGCTGTAAGGAGATGAAAGAGTTGGCTTTTAGTCAAGTCGAGTCAAGTGGGTTTTTATTGGAATGAGCACACAGACCTGGGGAGTGATGGTGTTCGGTGTGGTGGTGCTGGAGATGTGGCTAATCCTGACAGACTGATGTCTTCCATTCAGAAAGTCCAGGAAAGTCAGGATCCATTACTGATAAGCTGAGCTGACTGATTCACAAAAAAACAGCTAGAATTCCTGTTTAACTTCAGGTGTGGCATACCGTTATCTTCTATAGATACACCTAATTTTGTATTTCTGGTTACACTATTGCTTTAACAGAACATTAACCTGTATTTCCTCGCTACTTATATCTGATATGTTTACAGATTGTATTTTAGCCTATGAAGGTAGGTTGTGTAAAGTTGGTTTTTTTTGTTTTGTTTTGTTTTTAATTCTGACCGGTGGATACATTTGAATTGAAATGTTGAATTGAAAAAGTAGAATTTAAACTTGATTATGGATTACTCTTTTCAGTGACCTTTTAATTTCCAAATTTTCTTACTAATCATCTGGTGACAGCTACAGGTAACAGTTACTAGCATTAGGAATGTCAGTTTTGTACAGAATGTTCTCTGGCTATGGCTGGTGCATGTTCAAAAAATTTGAATAAATCTTTTTGTGGGAAATACTGCTGTGCCTTTACGGTACGTATTGCAGTGCACTTTTGCACGCAGTGAAAGTTACGTTCAGATGTAGATGTGAGATGTGACTACAAAATAAAATGATATTTTTTGCAGACTATTATTTTGGAAAACATGTACATGTTGGTTATTTTAAAGAGCATGTCAAATCAGAGCAGTAATTCACTAAAAGGCATGTACATTCACATTTATGGCATTTGGCAGACGCCCTTATACAGAGCGCCTTACATTTATCTAATTTAAAGAACTGAGGGTTAAGGGTTTTGCCCGAGGGCCTAACAGTGGTAGCTTGGCAGTGCTGGGGCTTGAACTCCAGACCTTCTGATCAGTAACCCAGAGCCTTTAACCACTGAGTCACCACATGCAATGTAAATGCAGCCAAAGATCATAAATACAGCTGCATTTTGTTTTTGTGGTTTTGGAACAGAGCATTAAGTTCACACTGAAATATGGACAAACCTACTGTTGGACAGATTTGCTTTCCTTCAAGAAGCAATGGGATTTCAAGAGAACAAAGAGAAATTGGCGTGAGTGCACTGACAACCCATTAACACCGTACAGCAAAACCCCCAGTGCTGAATTAACCCTACAGTACTGCATTAACACTTACAGTGATCTTTTACAGCATTAAAGTACCCCTATTATGCTTTTTCAAATATTACCTTTCATGTAGTGTGTTATAGAGCTGTTCATGAATGTAAAAAGTCTGCAAAGTGTAAAAAAAATCAAAGCGCAGGACAAACAGAGTTATTGACTCCTAAAAGAAGGAACCGGTTCTGAACAACTGATATGAGTCGTTAGTGATTCCAGACTTTACTTCCTGTACTAATCTACGTAGGTTTATAACAAAAAAACCCACCTCGGGTCTTCATTTGGTGCTCTCAAACAGACAGAGCTGAAACGCTTTATGGTAGTGGGCGTTTTCTTTTTGAAACACGCTGACAGTTTGTTTCCTTGAGTGTTTGTTTTCAGCATGTCCAGATGTCTAGATATCTTCAGATAACCACACTCCCTGGTTTAATAACTTGATATTCTATTCTGGATCATTGCATTTATTTACAGTCAGACATGAATGTTAAACAGTACATAGACAAGTTTGTTGTTCTGATTAGACAAGTTTGTTGTCAGCACTTTTTTTTGGCCGTTTTTGAAACTTTTTTGTCACTTCTATTAATTACGAAAACATGAAGTCTATTTAGGCAGCATTGTTTAATAGACAAAACAACAAATGTTCCTGCTTTCAGTGGGAGTCTCCTTGTAGAGTTTCAGTGCTGCTGATTCTGAGCTTCTCTCCTCTGGGCAGCTATTTTTACAGAACATCACAACTATGCCCTGTTTCAATTATAATGACTCACGGAAACACTTCATTTATAGAGCAGGTCCCTAGAGACTTTGTTAAGTATTTGGCAAACATACGTAAGCTGGGATTTTGCTGTGCTATAGGAAAAGCTGCACTGATGACGTATCCATTTCCATTGCTTTTTGCAGTGGGAAAGAAAAATCAAAGCAGTGTCTCTTTGGCGAATAATGTCCAAAAAACCTCCCTAAAATAACTACACACGTAATAACAAGTAGGCAGCATGGTAGTCGCAGTTTAAAGATTGAATGTGTGTGAATGAGTGTGTGAATTTGTGTGTGCATGCAGCCCTGTAAAAGATTGGCGTCCCATCCATGGTGAATTCTCCCTTCTTACTTCCAGTGTTTCCAGGAAAGTCTTAGTGACCCTGGCAAGGATAACGCTGTAACTGAATATGAATGAATAATACAAAGTAATTTAAAAAAGTAAAAACCGGTGTGTTGTGTCTAACATTTTAAGCAGAAAACACATTGTTACTTTCTAAATTGTACGATTTTAGTCTAAGATATTTATATTATTCATTTTGTCTTGGACTGTATTTATTCAGTTTTGCTCTGCTCCATATGTAGCTCAGTAGCTAATAAAAGTGCTAGACCCTGCCATGTTTATGTTCTAAAGACTCCGGATATGAAGAAAGGATATCTCCTGTTTTCAGTCCAGGACTCAGCTGGAACTCCTCTAATCTTTTCTTACATAAGAGCATGGAGGAGTCTGGCACTCAATACAATCTCATCCATGGGACTGGGGAGGCAACATGATATATTGTGCTGGGGAAAATGTATATATAAACACATATGCACAGGCTGTTGTAGGTCTCCCCTATAGCATATTTACTGTAAATAAATAACAAAAATAAAAAACTGTACTCTGCTCTTACAAATAAGATGTAAAGACCTAAATGGAGCAGTTGTACCCGCTCTGTTTGGTGGAACATACTGTGGTAATTAAGTGCACTCAGCTGAAGTTGTTTTAGTAGGCTTTAAACAAAATAGAGGAATGGATGCCAAAATGTTGATAGGGTTGGACAGCGCGTATAACTATGGCTTATAACAGGAGTCAGTACATAATATATACAACCAACATATCAAACACAGCAAACCCCCCCCCCCCCCCCCCACACACACACACTCAGACTTTCATACATTCACTCAGTTCCCCCTACTCATCTATTCCCTCAAACAATTCTAATTACAAAGCACAGAGATAGTGATATCCTTCATGTGTGTTTAATCCTCCCTTTTCTTTCCTTACACCTTCAAACAGACTGTGTGTGGTAAAATACTTATAACGCGCAGAACAGAGTCATTGTTTACATGCAATCCTGTGTTTTCAAGCACAGCTTTAAGCAAAAGACTTTGTCTCAACAGCTGTGTGGCTGCGGTCGTCAAGGCCATTGCGATGTGTGGTCAGATAATGGTTTCGGTAAGGTTTTTGGTTCTCTGTGATGCTCCTATTTGACTGTGACTTTAAGTACTGTTTGACTTTGACTACGTATTTTTCTTAATGCCTTTTAATATTATCCATCAAGACGTGAACTCTTTTTACCCGGGACCGCAATACAAAAACCACTGGGCTAGTGTTCAAACCTCAGCCTTCCATTCATCATGATTCAGTCTTCACTCTTTCACCAAAGAGAAGGTTTTGCCCAGCATGTTCAGATAGCGGAATATCTTACGAACATATAGCTGCGTGTTCTGCTGCCTGATGAAGAGGTGATGATACTTTTTACTGTTCAGGTTCCTTAATATAGTTAATAGAGAGGAAAAGGCATTTAAGCTCAGACTGTAGATGGAGCACCGCCAGGATTTGGTAGGCTGCAGTGTATTTATTCTTATCCTCTGTCTTTGCAAAGGGGATGAATTTTCTTAAAAAGGAGAGAGAGAGAAGGAGAAATGGAGAGAGCGAGAGATGGGGGGGCTGGGGGTGGTGAAGGGGGGGCTGTGGCTGTTCTGTCCCAAGCCCTGAGTGACTCATACCCGAGGTATGACTACACTTTCCCAAAGCTTGCTACAGACTAAAATCCCACCCAGAATGATGACCAACCTTATATTTCCACACATGCATGTAGTTTTACCAAATTTTACCATTTGCTGAATACAGCTCAGCCTTTCCAGTGTTTACCAGAATAAATATAAACTTAAAGCGGTCAGAAGAATAACATACTTATAGTTCAACAATCTGGTCAGTTACTAAATTCATCTCCATACTGAATGCTAATCTACTTTTGCATAACAAAGGAATGGATATTATATACAGTCCTTTGCAAAATTATTCAACCCCTCTGGAATTGATTGAGTTGTATATCAATAACAAATGATAAATACTCATAATCCATAACTCATAACTGAGGACTGAGTGTTAGGATGGCTAGAAAAAAACCATTTGAAGAGCTATATGAAAGAATAAGAGTGTGCCCGGAATATAT
>JANDJT010000002.1:22833206-22852772 GCA_024331685.1 Stegophilus panzeri | reverse complement strand
CCTCATATTTATACCCCTGTGAAACAGGAAATCATGGTTGAACAATTTCCTGTTCCTAGTCACCCAGGTGTACTAAACAAATTTAAACTATCTATGGGAATATACTTCAAATATATTTTTCTCATATGAATTCATAGGGGTGCCAATAATTGTTGCACTCCTATATTTAAATATTTTTTTTTTTGGATTAAGCTCTGTTGTGTTTGCAGTTGTTTTATATCCATGAGAGCAGAGTATGTTTGTGATTTTTTTTTTAAACAAATGATCAAAAGCTTAAACAATAAAGACAATTTTTCACAACTTTATTTGCTCATATTTACCAAGGGTGCCAATATTCATAGCTGTTTTAGACACGATCTCTGAGTTAAATCTATTAACCCATAATATTATGGATAATCCATATTATTAATCAATAATAATCCATCCAAAGATTTTTAATTACAGTGAATTTAAATGAAAGAACATTAGGAATTTAAAAACTATGGTTATGGTCATTGCTGCTCAGTGGGATGTTTGATTAGTGTTTCACAAAAGACAGATTTAGTGGGTGAAGCATTCTTTATTGAAAAACCCTCTTCAGCATCCCCATGACTTAGTTAAAAACATAACATATATAAAATTTTACACTTTCCCAGTGGTAAAAACAATCTTTGGTTAAAGGCACTATCACAAATTTAAAAATTTGCTTTTGCATTTTAAATGAGCCTGAGTGTACATTGGTAGCACCAAATTTATATTCAAGTGATATTTTATGATATACAAAGGAGATAAAGACTTGATCTAGGCTTCAGAAAGACAATCTCAGCATGTATATTTAGAGGAGATGGTGGTGGTGGTGATGATGATGATGGTACGCATTATCTCAATAAAGAATATTTAACATTTTCTGTACTATAAACAAGTTGTTCATTAAAAAAAAAAAAAAAAAATCCAATGTATATGAATGGTCCTAACATCTATGAAATGCATATGCTGTTAAATGATGACTGTGAAATTACTCTCTTTCTTAATCCCTTTACCTTCCAAAAGCATATAAATGACATACTTCACATATATAACTCAAAGAAACCCTACGTGATGTAAAATGAAATATGGATCACAATTTAATGGAAAAAAAGTTACGTGTGCTCTATTGCCCCACCAGCTACGTACTTATTACTTTTTACCCTCCCACTGCCTGATCAGCTCCTGCTTATTGAGAAGACATTACATGCCCTTCCTACTCAATCCAGTGAAATCTTCCGGGACACAGTTTGGTAAAAGACTCCTCTAAGCAAGGAGTGATAGTCAGGAGCCCTAATTAGATGGCGGGCGGCATAGATGTTGTCATTGAGCTGTCCACGGCTTGCCAAGATATGCAGGTTGTGTTGATTCAACTGATTCTCAACAGCCAGAATATAAAGCTCAATGCCTTGTGCGTTAATTTCCGCTACCGCCTCTTCTAATTGCCTAGTATTCAAGCCTTGTGAGCGCCCATCTGAAAACACCAGCAGCTTCTTCTTCCTGTTCCGGCCTCCCCTGAATTGGCTAACGGCGAAACTGAGAGCCCCGGTCACCTGCGTGCCAGCATTCTGGAACTCGGCCTCTGCGAGCTGAGCAGCCACTACAGTGTAATTGGTAGAAAAGCCAGCTTCTAGCTTAGCGGTGTCACTGTACTGCCCAACTGCAACACGGACCTGAACGTTTCTTCCTTTTTCTGCTGACAGGAAGCGCTTTACCAGCTTCTCTGTGAAGTTTTGGGTCAACTCAAAGTTTTTGGCACCCACGCTAGCTGAGCTATCCATCATAATCAGAAGATCTGTGGAATTCTTAAAGGAAACTGAAACACACATATTCAGCATGTGATTTAAAAGTCATGAAAACGAAGTCTCAAGTATTTATAGTCTGAAGATTATGGTCGAATACATTGTTAGGATTTTTACGTTTAAGCTTTGTAAAAGAACTCACTTAGAAATGTCTAAGTATTAAATATGAGTAAGTAATCCAGTTTCTGTTGCTGGTACCATAGCGAAAACACAGTGGTTGACAAATAAGTTTGTATGTTTTTACTAGTTCTAAATGCCAAAAGCTCACTAGACAAATATGTAATAATGCATATACACTACATGGCCAAAAGGATGTGGATACCTGAGCAATTACTGATAAATAAACATTACATTCCAGATTCAGCCCACCTTTGCTATTATAATAACCTCCACTCTTTTAGGAGTGCTTCCACTAGATTTTTTAGTGGGGATTTATGCCCATTCAGCCAGAAGAGCACTAAGAGCATTAGTGAACTCAGTCAGAGTTCCAGTTCATCCCAAAGGTGTTCAGTGGGGTTGAGGTCAGGGCTCTGTGTGGGACACAGAAGTTCTGCCACTCCAACTTTGGCAAACCATGTCTTCATGGAGCTCGCTTCGTGTACAGTGGCATTGTCATGCTGAACAGGTTTGGGCCTCTTAGTTCCAGTGAAGGGAAATTGTAATGCTACAGCATACAAATTACATTTTATACAATTGCAGGTTTCCAACTTTGTGGTATCAGTTTGGAGAAGAACTACATATGAGTGTGATGGTCAGGTGTCCATACACGTTTGGCCATATCGTGTACTGGCTTCAACATTCACCTATTTCTAGTTTAGCATGGGCAGACAGAGCAGAATCTATTTTTCATCTAAAATTATATAAATACTTACTTGGACAAGTGTAAGTTGGGCACTTCTTGTCTGAAAAAAACACCCCAAAAAAACAAAAACAAACAAACAGGACAAGTTATTTTCATGCCCCAAACAGATCAGTTGCTTCCTAAAAAATGAAAACATTATGCATTGTCAGCATCTTACCTTGACATATTGTGTCGGTCAAGTTTCGGAGGAAAGTATCCTCCAGGAGCATGCCGAAGTTGTTAAGGACAAAAGAGGCACCTGGTTTACTCGGATCACTTGAACAGCTCACGTCTTCCACCTGATCACTGCTGGGCTGTCTACCTGAATAGTCCATAACACCTACACCAACAACCTATCACAAAAAAGGCACTGTAATCATACAAGACATTTGAAACATTTTATACAAGTATTATATGCTTAAAAAAGTAAACTGTAGTTATCAAGGGTTATAAAAGTCTATTGCTCTGCTATCTTCCTTATGGTTCTGTTTAGTCCCAAGAAATATGATACACTGAATAAAGCATGTTTAGGTAGGTAACATGTATTATATCATGTTAGAGTTAAGAGACAACATTTTAACCCCAAAGGTTCTAGTTAACAGAATGTAGTTAAAAAGATATAAATGGGCCTTTCTTACCTGTAGGCCTCGGCCACACAGTGTGTTTAGAGGCACCTTGTCTCTCTTAGTGTCCGAACGACCATCGGTCAGGACCAGCACGACACTGTTTGAGTGGTCTGCTCCCAGCCGATTGATCATATTATTCCATGAATACTCGAGGGCTTCTCCGGTGTAGGTGGCTTCAGCCAGCCAACGCAACTCTCTAACAGCCCTGAAAAAAAAAGACAAGATAAAAAAAACATGACAAACCAGCCAAGAGAAATCAAAGACATACCGGCAGACAAATGTCTAAACTAAAGTTAATTGATATTCCCATGAAGTGTTTTATTGTGATCATTGTACTGCTTGAGTGCTGTTATGTTCCAGATGTTGGGGTCACCAAGCTTCACAACCTCTTGAGCCTTTTCTCCACTGTACTGCACCACACCAATCCGAGAATCGCTCAAGCCAAACTGCACACAATATAGAAGGAGGCATTTGACTACACAGAACACACAAAGCCTCATTTATTGAAGTTGCTATTTCGGTCTGTTTGTCCACATACGACTGAAAACATTCACTAAAGGAATCTTACTTTGACTTGCTGATCTCTGACCAGTCTGTCAATGACAGCTATAATGAAGTCCTTAGCGACAGCAAAGTTGTTAGCTCCGATACTCTCAGAGCTGTCCACAATAAAGGTAATGTTCAGGGGTCCACACTTGCACTCTAAACAAACACAAAGAAGAATTCTATTTCTATTGTTTCTAAGCTCAACAAGTCCTAGTCCAAACCAAACAGAGTTAGAGTCATTTCCTCTTGCACACTTCAAAGCGAAAGAAGAGAAGTCTACTCACCACAACAAGCTGAAAAAAAAAAAGAAAAAAAAAAAAGAAAACCTTTGAGAATTAGACTTTCCATTCCATTGTGTGAAAGCAAGTAGCAAAAAAGCAGAAATTAAAAATATACTCAGCATGGACAAAGCAGCATGTGCTATTGCCTGAATAATTATACATTTTAATTTGCAAACTCAGAAGAAAACTCTAACCTAGAAAACTCTGAGAATAGAAATGTTCTTCAAAAAGCATCCTTCTCTTAGCATTATGTCACAAAAAAACATTACAACAATGTGTTACCTGTAAGCTCTTAATTCACACCCATCTGTCCATATAAGGCTTCTCTCTTTCACAACTACTCTATTTAATGTTTTCCCCAAACTAGTATAAATTAAATTTTAATGGGAATTCACAAAAAATGTCTGTTAATGCACTGACTCAGAGGCCTAAATGAACAGCTGGCCGTAGTCTTGTTTTCCAGCATGCCTTGTCTTTCTTTACTTGCAAGTAACTTTCTGCAAGTCTGTGTTAACTTGATAGGCTGTGCTCAGTTTAAATTTATGGAGTAGGCTTAGGAAAAATATCCTGGTTCAAAAGAACTCTGAAAAATGGCAATGGTCACAGCTTACTCACAGCACATCCTCATGATGATATCCAGGATCTCACAGTCCTACACACACACACACACACACACACACACACACACACACACAAGCTTAACTTTGAGCTGCACCATAAATCTTGCGTTTCAACTCCATCTTAGCAGAAACTCTGTAATACAGCATGCACAACTGCACTCAAGGTCTTCTAGTTACTGGGAGAAACCTGATTCTCATTTAAAACACATTTTATAACTGATATATCCAGATGCAAATTATGCAACCTGGCCAGGATATAAATCTCACTTTTTGTTGTGCATTTTCCTTTTTCCCTTAATAATTGGACACTGCAGAACTAACAAGAGCACTTTATATTCAATTTTTTTTTTTTTTTTTTTTTTTTTTTTTTACAGAGAATTTATATAAGGCTGCTCATTACTGTGTAACTAATGGTGTTTAAAAAAATAAAAAAATAAATACTGCATAATGCATATTTTCTAATGTCTACTGATGAGTTTACATATTTAACTCTAGTATATATTTTTTTCTGCATTAAGAGAATCCTTTACAAGCCAAAGAGATTTAAAAAAAAAAAACAAAATCTTTGGAGACAATTTGGTCAGTTCCATATAATATGGTATGTTAAAGAGTTTCAGAGGACATCACAGTCCAGACAGAAATAAGGATTTAATTTCAAGTTTGATTTTGACTGAAAAGTCAAAGTGTGATAAACACTGCTATCAATTAATGTATGCACAAACGTTTGCATACCCTTCAGACAAAATTAAGACTTTTGAATGAATGAAGAAAATGAAGAAATTTCTAGCAACAAAACTTTTAGGCCCAGATACGGATCTCAAAAAGATTCCTGAAACAGTAAAACTAAGACAGTTATGAGTAATTTCTCATCAAGTACAACATTTATTAATGGCTATAAGGAGGGTCAGAACACTGTTCAAACGTGACATGAAAGCAAAATAAAAGGAGTGTAGAGATGAATGTGATCTGTTATTAAAATATACATAGAGTACATTTTCTGTGGAAGACTTAAGAATGGAACTCATAGTGATTTTGAACTACTGTTCAAAAGGTCATGAGTTCAAATCCCAGCACTGCCAAGCTGCCACTGTTGGGCCCTTGAGGCCCTTAACCCTCAACTGCTCAGTTGTATAAATGAGATAAATATAAGTCGCTCTGGATAAGGGCGTCTGTCAAATGCCAAAAATGTAACTTTGTCCTCATTGTGTACAGACATAATTGACAATAACTTTAACAAAGCTTTTTTTTTTTTTTTATCTTCAAATGTCAGAATTTGGCTTATATAAAATATTACTTTGGTAATATTAATAAAATTAAACTATTGGCATGGACACCTCACTAGATTTTGCACTTTTACAAGTTTAAAGGTTCCTTCTAGATCCTCTCAGTCATAACATTCAAACCAAATTATTATGTACAACAGAGATAAAGTTTTTTGTTTTTTTTTCATTTAAAAACCATGGGAAATATGCACTCAATAATAAGCGAGGAGATAGCAGATACATAGATAGATAGCGAATGTTAACTAGATAATGTCAGCTATGTGAAAATATTCCAGCGTTTAAGCAGTTAAAAGGGAAATACTTCATTGAGAATTTGGCTTGGGGTGAGTCAAACAGTTTCATTTATTTCCACTGCAAGAAAGCGGTCCTGGCTCAGACTGCGAGCTCCTGGTCTGGAACCATTGTTCAGAAAGAAAACTTCAGACTTTCTTTCAAAACACTTTGGACACTTTGGTTTTGATTAATTCTCAAAGAGTGACTTATGTTAAGAAAAGTGATTCAATCCTCATGATCTCAGACTGGACTGCGACTAAATTATTATGTTACTAATGTTAATGTTAAAGTGGCAGTTATGCTGATGTTTCAATACAAACAGTAATTTGTATGTATTTTCTCATGAGTCAAAAGAGGGTGTGAACATTTTGGCGCTCTTAAACTTGTTGTCTAATCAGATGAATCAGTATTATTGTAGTAGATGCATGCAAAATATGATGTATTTACTGGATATGTGTGATTGTTCAAGGCCAACTTACATCAACTCCAGGAGGCCCAGGAGGTCCAGGAGGTCCCTGGTCATTAGAAAGGAAAGATTGAAAAACAATATGTATGTATACAGTGAATACAATATATACAAAATGCCCTGATCACATAGAAAATGCTAATGTTATGCTCAATGCTCCTTCTATAACACTGGCCAGGATAGTACTGAGCATGTCTTTCATTCTTCTTACACAGAAGGAGCTCTGCCAGGGAAAAGTTGATCCAAGCCTTTAGACACATCAAGCTCCAAATAAGAGCATTTTTGAGGCAGAAGAGTCTCCTCCTTCATGAATGGCGTCCATAGTGGAGCATGGTGGAATTCCTGCCTAAGAGCAAGCAGGCTCTTCCCCCAGGCTTGTAACTCATGAGACAACATTTAGTACTGGTCCAATATGCACGTCCAGTATATATACACACAGCACCAGCACAGAAAGGGAGATTTTAACTACTGTTGTTTTTTAAATACCAGATCTTACACACTTGAGCACACAGGTCAAAAGTGGTCAACTTTTTTTTGGATGATAAATTCAACCTACGATAAATCTGTTTTTGGCTTTTTATTTGACATTCAGGAAAAATATGAGAAAAAAATGTGTTGACTGAACACTGTGTTCTCAGTGGGTTCTTCTGTGTCTTTTGCGAACCATGAAAAAGGCTCCCGAGTTGCACAACAGAATAGCATTCTGGAGTTCAAATCAAGACGATGCCAGCGCTAACATCAGTTCATCAGTGAGCGCAAAACTGGCTGTGCTCTCAGGGTGAGTGGGGTGGCATACTCTCCCCTGTCGATCACAGCAACACTAGCCAAGCATGGGCATCTATGAGCTGATGTATGCAGAACAATTCCAAGTGTTCTGCACACATGGAGGAGTGTGTTATGCTGCTCTGTGATGCAGCATGAGCTACAGTTTGGAAAGATGTGGAGGCTGACTTCATGTGTCCTAGTTGTCATGTGATAGGGGCGAGTTGGCTAGTGAGTGGGAACCGACAAGACCAAATTGTGGAGATAACGGAGGAAAAAAACAAACAGATATTACAAATACATACAGAACTGTGTTCAGGTACATACAATAAAATGTACAATGATGTATGCTGGGATATGGCAAGGGCAGTAAAATCACTTTGAGTGAAAAATTTGTTTTATTTTTTTTGTACTCACAGGTAATCCTTCAGGACCTCTATGTCCTTTTGCTCCTTTTGGCCCAGGCTGTCCTGGATCATTGTTCTATAAAAATATAAGAAAACACCCAAAGTCAATGAAAGTTAATGAATAAAATAATATTGAATATTAAACGTTGAATAATGACACAGAATAATCTTAATGATGTGTAATATAATCTATTTCTGTGGCACAAATATTTCTAATTTCAAGCTTTCAGCTCCTATTTGGATGAACTTGCATAAACCACTTCATACAAATGCATCTATATGGTTTAACTAGATCATGGTCAAGCTGGAAGGATAATACCAAACAGCTGGTGTTCTTTTACAGCTGCCTCACTCATGCTAGTTCTCTTGCCCTCACATTCCACATTTTAAAGCCGACAAGTATCAGTCACAATGTGAAAGGTTGTTTTGCTTTGCTTTACACAGACATCTGACAAAGACAAACCCCCTGGGTAAGGAAGATGTTAAGCAAACCCCACGAAATATTTATAATCACACAAGAACATTCCCGAATAGCCCTTGTGAGCAGAATACAGCACACCCCTTAAGCACAACTGCAGATTTAGAAAAGAGGAAAAAACAAGCATGATCCACATGGTTCAAATGTGTTATATAGTCTGATAGAACATATCTCAAAGACACAGTACAGACCATAAGGACAGGAAGATCTTGTGTGAAGCATGTACTATGTAATACCCTAGAATGAAACAAATATCTCACTATTGTCACTATTTTGAGTAATTCAGAGAACTGAGCATTATATACAACAAATGACAAATTTGTAAACACATGTGCAATGGTGTGTCTCATGCAGTGCACTCTTTGAAAAGCCCAGAAAACTTTAAATAAAAGAGTCAGCTAGCAAAAAAGATTCTGATAGTCCAATATATGCGGTGACGGCTGGTGATGATCGAGAAAGGAGGGATAAAATCCAAAAGCTCAACAATGAAAGTATTAAAGTTGATTGATAATCAGTAATATAATACAATAATAGAATGAGCTCCCCTTTTGTTCAAACCAAATACACTAAGCATACAGTTCTTTTGTGTTAATTTGCATTCAGACACTCTGCACTTGGCTTGGACATGTGCTCAGTCTGTTTCTCTTCCAAATATATTTTATGATAGAATAAATAACCCACTTTGTTCATGTTCATTACAGCTGCAACTGTATTTTACATTCTCACATCACTTCTGATGTTGTGTTCTGGTTCATGAGCAGCATGGACTGAAAAATATCATCTCAAATGCACATGAATATCTAGGGTTTCATTCTGTGTAAACACCTGAGATGATCAGATGCATGAATCTACAGCAAATAATCTGATGTGTATGCCAAAAATAGAACTGTGTTTTTATCTTTGAAAGACAGGGGACTTTGCTCTGCTAGCCTATTTATACCAGCCAACCCTGGGCATAAGACTTAGTCATCCAAGGAGATGACAGGTTTGGAAACTCTTCTGGAAGCCAAAGCTGTTCAACGAAGTCTGTGGGGCCAACATCAGCAACAGCTTTCCATCATTTCAGCCTCAGTTGAGGAACATATAAAACAGCCGTCCTCCCTCCGTCCCACTGTAGTGGCGATATCCTGTCAACTTTCCCTTCCTCATAGACATGCCAGAACATCAGTTCTTCTCCAAGATCTAATGCTAAAACTGTTCCCTTACCCTTTTACTTACCCTCCCAGAGTAGTACAGCAGCAACCCTTTGCAGTGCCAGTGGTTTTTCTCAAGCGCTTGCTGTATTTTGCTCAACAACTTCCCATCTCCTACTTTTTCCATAATGCATTTGATTGTAAAGCATAGAATTTATGTACCCTAGTTGCCAGTAGTAGCTGGAATGAGGCTGTGCTTTTGGTAGCTTAGGGAAATGGTTTCAGAGCAGATTTTGACACCGAACTTGCTTGCCACACTGAAGCAGTCAATTTAGACTCACTAATCAACCTGTCTTTCCAACCTCCTCTAGGAGCACAGGTGAAGTCAGCCATCCTGCCCAGACAACTCTCCATTATCATACACTGAACTCCTAGAACCCATGGAGATAGAGGCAGCAGAGAAGGTGTTGGGTTTGTATTGCAGGCAGAGCTAGGATACATCATCATAAACTTGTGAAGACTGATCTCGACTTTGCAAGGTTAACAATTCAAGAAAGGTGACCTTGTGTGTCAAGGTGACCTTGTGTGCTAATGCAGTGAGTATGAATCCTGAGCGTTTCATATTTCAACCAGTGTTCGTCTGCAGCTCTGTACTGCAGAAAATCTCACTATAACATGTCAGCCCTGACAAACTTTAGTGCTGCAGGAAACTTCATTGAACATTAACTTGGTCAGCATTTAGACATGTCCATCTCACCAGTCTCACCCACTGTATGGATTCAAACATTGTATGGGAGACTCATTGAATCTGGCTCAGACTAACTCTAACTCACATCACACAACCTCTTACCCTCTCTGTCAGCACCACACACCAAGGGGGACCTTCCCTCTTTATAATCAAGACCTACAAAATACCTCATTATTCTGGGACTTCTGTGGCTCCATAAAACGTAACCCCCCGATTTCATGGGACCATAGTTTTCCTGGCCAGATTCTTGTTTGCAGCAATGTATATTAAAGCCCCAATTGCTAGTTACGTCCACCTCTGTTAAAAGCCCTTCCGATCGGACTCCTGAAGAGATCTCTCCTGTGGTTTACTTGCATCGCAGGGCTAGGCCCTATTCCCTGTCCCCTGTAAAAATTAAGGCTATGGATGACTACATTTCAGAGGTCCTTGCCCCAGGGTATATCAGGGTCTCAAAGTCTCCAGCTGCTGCAGAACTCTTTTTTATGTTGAAGGCAGGGGGCCTTTGCCCATGTATTGACTCCAGGAGACTTAATAACATCACCATGAAATATCCCTATCCTCTCCCTTTAGTGCCTTCATTCCTTGAACAACGTAGAGGAGCTATCTATTTTGCTAATTTTGACCTCGACAGCGTATCATCAATCATATCAGGATTCATGAATGAAAAAACAGCCTTTATCATCAACCCTATTAAACAATTAACAAAAAAAAATAGAGGGAATATTGTGTGCCATGGCTGTGCTTTCTCAGCAGCTGGGAGAGCCACCCAAGATGTACCACACAGTCTTTTTCTCCGACAAGCTTCCTTCTGCCAAGGAGAACTATGAGATACTGGTAACCCAGATCTGCTGACCATAAAACTTGCATTCAAAGAAAGGCACCACTCAATGAAAGGGGCCACTCACCCTGGTCATGCTACCTGTTGTGGGCCAACATACCACAAAACTCCCTAAGCCATTTCTTAACTGGATTGAACCCATTCCACTGCATGCTGGGTTAATAACTTCCATTTTTCCCATGGGACACATCTATGGACAGTCCAACCATAATTGAATAGATGAACATGTTACTTATACAGGGTGTCCCAAAAGTCTCCGAACATAGGGGACTACGTATGCCAGTTCTTCATTCTTCTTTTGTCAAAGGCACTCTTAAAGGCTATAAAAAATTGTATTGGAAGACATTTTGCTAAAAAGTGTTCTTTTCCCCTATGTATGAAGACTTTTGAGACATCTGCTTGTTAAACCCCATTAATTCATATTCAGTTTTTAAAGAAGGTGATAGGGAAGTCACCATCCACTATTGAACACTGGAGTGGCACCGATAGTTTGAAACCTGTTAGACTCATGGAGGAGGACAAATGCAATACAGTACCTTGTTGATTGGAAAGGATACAGCCCAGATAGAGCATCAGGGCCAAGTACATTCTTGACCTAGGGCTCTTCATAAATTTTTACCATTCACATCCCAACAAACCTGCTCCTAACCATTGAGGTCATACTTGCAGTTGTACATCAGGTTCTTTGAGGTTGTACATCATGTGCCCTACACTGACTTGCTGAGAGAATTTAACCCCCAGACCATCCAGACTTCAGTAATACACATGTATGAATCTAAAGGTCATATCAATAACAGAATCAAAGTATTCCTACATTACGTGAATCGAGCACATTAGTGTATTACTTGATTATACATCAAAAAAAAATTTTTTTAACTAAGATGTTCACTCATTTTAGGCTTTTACTGTCAGAAGAAAACAGAATCGTTTCATTGTGTGTTCATCCAGTGGTCAATGAGGCGTTCACCATTTCTTACCTTGTCAGGGCAAAAAAAAAAAAAAGGAAGGTTTTTGGCCAGGCTTTTAGGACTTATTTGCAAAACTACATAGCAAAACAAAATAATTTGGAATCATCATAATTTTGCTAATCATTGCTTATTTTTTGTCAGCACAATATTTCTGTGCTCCAAAACTGTCTGCTGCTGCACTTTCTGTCTAAAAACAAGGCCCTTAATCAAGAGGCCTATAAGGTTGAGTTGAAACATTTATTGCTCAGATTGTGCTTATTGTTCAGGTGATTATTATAATAAGTAGATTATTGTTCAAATGACATGACTGAAGTTATGGTATAAATGTTTTTTAATCTTCTCTCATTTTTTGCAGACAATCCTTGTTTTAAGCAAAGGTTTGCTGATATGAAATTTTTTTACTTGGCTATGTCAAATGTGGTTCAGCCCATAAACACTGGGGAGGTACAGATGGTGAGATAAGGGAGCTACACAAAGCATTCTTGCCAAAAGTCGATCAAACAAGACTGTTTTCCACGCATACTATTTACATTCAATTGAATGATGTTATGATGTGAGCCTGAAATCACCTAATTGACAGAACTTTTAAATATGACTAACTACAAATATCTTGAGCCCATATATTTAATATATATCCAATATAAATATCCAATCTCACCAAAGCACTCAAAACAAGATCTCAATATTGGAATACAAACATGTGTAGCAGTTCCTCAAATGTATACCGAACCAACTGTGAAGTCACCATATGGGCTCCAGGTGTGAGCCACGCTTGTATGACATTACATTGCATTACATGGGAAAGTTGGCCCAAGTTCTAGTTCGAGTGCCAGCCTATACCCTCCCTCATTATTACCTTATTTGGATCTGAGAACATAAGCTTTATCAAAACGCAAGTTATTACAGTACAGTTCTACAAAAGCACACAAACTGGTAAAGGAGACAAATATTTGATTATACATAATCTAGCATTTCCTGTCCTGCCCTCCAATCTCCAACTACACAACACAACTACACTTCTCCAGTTTCGTGACTCATGAACAATAAACATGACCTTGCTAGGATGAACGCTTCACATAACATTTTCATCCATTTTCATTACCAACCCAGAGGAACTGAACTGTTTATTCAATTGGACTTAATTTCCAACATCATGTAAACATTGACAGAGTGAAAAATGTGCAAACACAACAACTCCTAAACAGCACAAAACACATTGCTTTAAAGAAAACTATATTCCAAACAGAAATGCTTAAATCCATTCAGTTGTAAAGAGTGCAATTGTGTTTTATTTAAATTAAGAACCAATAATGACAGCACTTAAGAATGTGTGCTGTCCACTCTAAGCATTCTGAGCTTTTAATATGATGCAACATTAATCTTCTTAATTTTCTTCTGAACTGAGCTTTCTCTACAAAAATGTCTGGGTTAACCCTCTTCCCTGAGAAGGGGCCGAGACGTTGCATCACGCTTGACATTTTGGGAACACCCCTTGGCGGAAACGTTGTCTGATTACGTGTGAAATCACACCAATCAGATTGGCCTGCCTCAGTCAGGTGGCAAAGTAGAAACAAGTGACAAAGACTATATAAGGCAGCTACACACTATATCATTCAGCTTCTATTTTTTGAAGGAAGACGCAATTTGCAGGCATGATAAAGTACGGCCAATGAGACGCAATGTCTCATTCCCTTCTCAGGGAAAAGGGTGTAACCCTTTCCAAGGGAACTCTATGTTGCGTCACGTTTGATGCTTGGGTATGAGAATACCCACTATACCATACTTAACCATGTCTGTCAAAAATGTCTGTGAAGTATATATGCACAAAAACACTTCTTGAACAAACATAGAATGTCTCATCTTACAGCATACCCTCAGGCCTTCCCAAAGCGTCAACTGTAATGCTACGTAGAGTTCCCTTGGAAAGGGAACACCTTGCTACCTTTGCCATCACGTTGTGTTCTACTTTCCCTTTTGGTCAGTTATTAAGTCAATTCATCCCAGCATATTGGTAGTACATTAGGGCAAATTTCCCCAGTGTTTATTTTTAAACACTTGTTTTCCCAACAAACCCAATGCTAATCACACTGCTAACTACACGTAATGCACGGCACACAATTTGTACTGAAACAAGGGAATCTCTTTGATGTAGCCTGACCCAAATACTCTTCAACCAAAAATCACATGGCGATTTCAGTATAATATTGCCAGATATATAAAAAAAAATGTATAATATTGAAAAAATATTTTAAAAACATTGATGTGTCCAAATGGCTATGCACATGATATCTTGTGAGGGCTGAAGATTCTTCTGTCAGATTGAAACATATGGGACTTATTACAACCAGCATGGTGGCTGAGGAGTTTGGCGTCAATAAAGTGCATTCTTGGCTGAACCTGGACTTTCCAAAAGACACACATAATGGAGAACAATCTAAGAGTTGCTACCAACACTATTTATTTTCAAATAATACAATGGCAGTTTATTCAAGATTAAAACATTAAGCTTAAATTTCAACTCTTTGTATATCCATAAGTTCTTTTCCATTTTTACTTAAAAGAAGAGAAAAGCCTGGAGCAATGTCCTTAAAATGTATCTCACACTACAAAATACTATCAGAAAAGATCCTTTCAAATCAAAGTCTAATTTACCTATTAAAATGTGTTATTAATCTGCTAAAATTAGACTGTGTTTTCTTGTGTCCATGACAAAATATACACAGCTGCCTTCACTCAAATCTGGCGCCAGCAACCACACTACCATTAAAGAATAAAGTTGCGCAGTTCTCGGTAAACACTTGATAGCTGACACAAAAATAATGAGTTGGGTAAAAGGAGAGACAGATAGTTAAGGGGAGGGAAGTGATAGCTAGAGGTCAGAAATAAGACAGCAGGTGTGGGTGGAGAAAGACCTTTGCAATATGGGTTTATGGTGAGAAAACATCTGGGTTATGCATGTAAGCCTATTTTCTGAGAAGGGAATGAGACATTGCGTGAGCTTAACGCTGTGGGAGCGTCTTCGATCATGACTGGTATCTGAAGTCTGTGAAAAACCCCACCAATTTATAGGCTTGCTGTGGTCAGGTGATGTGGCATTTCACGTGTCGCTTAACCATAAAATGGAGCCTGTAAACCACATCATCAGCTTCTCTTTGTCTGAAGCAAACACGCAATTACAAGCATACCCCAGTATGACAAAGCTATGCAATGTCTCATTCCCTTCTCAGACAACAGGGTTACATGCGTAACCCCGACATTCCCATTCAAAGGTAACTCAAGGTTGCGTGAGCTTAACCTTGAGGAAACGACAATACCCACTCCGTCATACTAAGGATATGGTCTACCCAAAAAGGTTTGTGTCTGAGGGTCACTGCAAGAATCCATGTCCAAATTGTAGTACTGAATGAATGTGTGTGGCGTAGACCACCCTGCCACAGCACACACATCCTGTAAGGGTACACCTTTAGATAAAGCCTTTAAGGAGGCGACCCCCCTAGTGGAATGAGTCCTTATGCCCAGAGGCGTAGCGAGATCGCGTACCTCGTAAGCAATAGAGATTGCTTCCACTATCCAATTAGAGTTGTGCTGCTTTGACACAGCATCACCTCTACTGTCACTGACAAAGCAGACCAGCAATTGCTCCGACTTATGCCACTGGCCAGAGCGGTGGATGGAAGTACAAAGAGACCTTACTGGACACAATAGTTGCAATTTTTGTCTTGTTCCAGTGTAACAAGGAATGGAGGAGGGCAGAAAGCCTGCAACACTACCGGCTGGGCAGCAGACGTAGGCACTTTAGGAATATAATCCATCCTAGGATATAGGAGGGCCTAGGCTAATCCAGGGGCAAAGTCAAGACAGGAAGGGGCAACAGAAAGAGATTGTATATCTCCTACTCGCTTGAGAGATGTCAGGGCCAGCAAAAGAGCAACCTTTAGAGTCAGAAGCTTCTCTGAGGCTGACTCTAAGGGCTCAAATAGGGCACCTAACAGACCTTCCAGGACCACAGAAAGGTCCCAGGAAGGTATCTGTGGTCTACAGATGGGACTCAGCTGGCTCAAATGGCGACCATGTAGACCATAATTGTAGAAGGAGCCAACCCTGCTGAAAAACATTCCTGTAAGAATGCCAGGACTGTAGCTATTGCACAGTTTAATGGGTCTAACTGACGTTCCTCACACCATGATACAAAAAGTTGCTACTTGAACACATACAATTTTCTTGTGGATGGTGCTCTAGTGTTTAACTCTACAGCCTAGGTTGAGAGACCAGAATCTATGAGATGGTGCCCCTCAGGGGCCAGACCCACAGTTTCCATAGTTCTGGCCAAGGGTGATAAATCAACCCTCTGGCTTGAGATAATAGATCCCTGCAGAGGGGAATCTCCCAAGGAGTGCTGTCTAGCAGGGATATTATCTCCGAGACCCATATTTGAGCTGAACAATAAGGTGCTACTAGCAGCAGACGTAGACGGTCTTGGTGAACTCTTGCAAGAACTTGTGGGAACAGAATGACTGGGGGAAATGTGTACAGACGTGACCTCGGCCACATGTGTACCATGGCATCCAGCCCTAATGGTGTGGGAGGAGTGAGGGCGAACCACAGTGGGCATTGTGTTGTCTGCTCGGAGGCATACACATCCACTTCCGCTCGGTCAAACCTCCACCATATGGACTCCACCACTTGTGGATGGAGCTTACAATCACCGGGCCTCAGCCCCTGCCTCGGCAGGATGTCTGCCCCCACAGTGCAGTTGCCCGGAATGTACATTGCACTCACTGACAAAAACTTTCCCTCCGCCCAGAGAAGAATTAGTTGAGCCTGCCTGAACAGAAGGCATGAATGTAATCCTCCCTGGTGGTTGATATATGAGACCACCGCTGTATTGTCTGTCATAACCAACACATGGTGACCTCTCAACTGAGGAACAAAGAATTTCAGTGCTAAGAATACGGCCCACATTTCTAGATGATTTATATGCTACTCCAGATGACCAGATGACTCCAGAGACGGTAAGCTGAATGGCTGTCTAAGACCGCACCTTAGCCCATTAGGGAGGCGTCTGACATTACCATCTTGCGATAAAGAGACGCCCCTAGAGTGTGACCCGAGGCTAGAAACCGGGGCCACCTCCAAGTTCTCAGAGCACGTAGGCATCATCATGTGACACATTACTCTCAGGGGTTTCGTCCTCAGATTTTCAGCCACCACGGAAATGGACTCATGTGCAATAGGCCCAATGGTATGTCATTAGCTGCTGATGCCATAAGCCCCAACAGTCTCTCATAGAGATTGGAGGGGATGCCCAGACCTAACTTTATCTTGCTATGTTGACAGGATTGACCCTATGCATGTTGGGGATAGACATGCCCTCATCGTATTCGAATCCCATATAACCCCTAGAAAAGTCGTCCTCTGAACTGAAGAAAGCATACTTTTCTTGAGGTTCAACCTGAGCACCAAGCTCCTTATGTGGGCGAGAACATCTCCTCGATGGTGAATTGCCAATTAGCTGGACCACGCTATAATTAAACAGTCGTCCAGGTAGTTTAGACCAAGGATGCCCTGGAGTCATGGAGCCAGAGCAATATCCATGCACTTTATGAAGTTGTGAGAGGATAAAGCTAGACCGAAGGGAAGAACTCAATATTGATATGCGTTGCCTCCAAATGCGAACCTCAGGAAGTTCCTGTGACTGGGCAATATTTCTATGTGGAAATATGCGTCTTTTAGATCTATCATCACAAACCAATCCTCAAACTGAATTTGTGGAACAATAAGTTTGAGCATCAACATCTTGAACCAGTATGTCCGAAAAGTATGGTTCAGATGACGCAGATCTAAAATTGGCTGCATACTCCCATCTTTTTTTGCAGACTAGAAAATAACGGTTACAAAAACCTCTCTCCCTGAGGGAAAGAGGTACATGTTCTATGGCGCCTTTGTCCAAGAAATATTTTAATTCCTGAGCTAACGCCAGGGTCTGCTCAGTGCTGAAAATTGTGGTGAGCATGCCTCTGAAATGGGGTGGGGGTTGAGCTCTCAACTGGACTTGGTAACCCTTTTCTATGGTGGACAGAACCTATGGAAATACATTTGGCAGTAGTCTCCACGCTGTCAGATGGTCTTTTAATGACGTTAACTTTTCCACATTTTGAAGGGAAAGCATAAGATTTTCATTGCCCTGTGACAGCTTGCTGACCAGAGAAATCTGAAAACTTGGGATGACATTGACTAGGGGCCCTACAGTAATACTGGGGGCTAACTGCCCTAACATCCTCTTGACCCCTGATACCTGCCTCCGTGGTCCTTCTTCTTCTTCATCCTTAAATCAAGTCTACTAGCAGGCTGATCCCCTTCTTTCTGCAGGGGAGGTGGGCCGCCACACTCGCCTTCTGTGCCTCGCTCACATTTGTACTGGCCTGTAGATGCGCAGGCGAACTCAACACAAGAGGGAAGGAACTGGCTGAACGCCGCTTTTGGCTGTTTTGCCTCCCAAAACCTGTCGACGATGGTATTAACCATGCTACCGATGAGGCCAGAAGGTGTAACAGGGGCATGCAGAAGGGAGACGTTACCTTATCCCCCATCCCCTATGAGAGACTGATATACAGGTGCCTTTTCGCCACAATCAAATTGAATGATATGGTGGGCCGTTTGCCTGGTCACATGAAGAGACAAATCCGTGGACCCACAAGCGGGACCCGCTGCTGCAAAGGCTTTGCCAATCAACGGCGAGGTGGTCTTACACAGCTTGGATGGCAAAGCCAGCCCCCCTAATTTCACTGCCGTCGATGGAGAGAGGTAGCTCGCAAGTGCCTCCTCCACCTTCAGCATAGCAAAATAACTGTACTGTTCATTCAAAACAATGGCCGAATAATCTGATGCCTTGGGGTCATAAACACGGGTGGTGTACAGTTTTCTCCAGAAGCGTGATATTTCATGGTGCACTTCTGGAAAAAGGGGAGTTTTCTGCAGTGTGAGGGAGTTTTTGTATCACTGGGAAGGAAGCACTTGCCCAGCCCGTCACGAGCATCTTCCTCTTCCCCAGGCCAGTCTAGTTTTAATTTCTCAACTGCCCTAGTGATCACTTAGAGCAGCTCTTTATAGGACTGAGAGCTGCTTTCCGATGATACACTGGCTCCCCCTCTGGCTCCTCGGTGTCAGACAGGGTGGGTTTACTCTCTATATCTTCTAGATCTTTCTCCGGTTCCTTCTCCAGATCCATATGGGACCCCCAGGAGTCCTTCGGTTCTCCCTTCGGCTGAGAAGAGAGACAACTGAGAGCGGAGCTGCTTTATTGTGAAACATTCACAATGAGTGCAGTCAGCCCCCACAACGGCTGCTGCAGCATGCTCCACTCCCAGACACTTCACAAAGAAAATATGTCCTCTGTAATATAGCATGAGTAGGGAGTAATGTACTTTCTGAATTCTCTCTGACTCATTCTGTTTCCACAGGATTGTGACAGAAGAGGGAAATATACAATAT
>JANDJT010000002.1:22801133-22826957 GCA_024331685.1 Stegophilus panzeri | reverse complement strand
ATATAAAATTAAACATATAGTCTGAAATGTATATTGGTAACATTCAGTTTGTGGATTTTATTTTAAATAAGTGAAAAAATAGTACTGAAAGCCCCCCCATCCGATTAGCGATTAATCGATTGTGAAGTTAGTCGTTGGTTGCAGCCCTAATTTTTTAGTAAAGAGACATTTTTTAGTAAACTGACCCTTCATCTCAATAGTGATCTGAGAGGCTCAGAGATTTAGAATGGATGTTTGCATTAAGTTATTCATCCACTAACTTGACAAAAATAATAGCTGGAAATATTTTAAAATTTCAGTCTAATTTTCATGGTCATGAAATTCTGATTAGGTTTGCTAAATCATGATTTAGTCACACTGTAACACAATACTATGAAACCCTGCAGCTGGCCCCTGATACTGACAAGCTGGGCGAATTCAACATTTAAAGTGAAAAATGCAATCTTCTACTGCTGACAACTGACATTAACTAGGTGGAATTTGAGATAAAAGCAGCAGAAATAATCAATGATAACATGTATCTAAAGGATCCCTTAAAATAATTCACTTACTTAGGTTTGGATTGAGTTACTGTGTACATCTGGGAACCAGTCAGGCTCAATAAATTGTAAATCTTAAAACCTTTAAAACCCTTTTCGTTTTTACCCCTTTCATATCATCTCGTCACCTAGATCAGTTAAAATGGACACTTCCTCTGCTCTCTGGTGTGCCTCCTAACCAACATCTGTAACTTTAGACAAATGGGGGCCTCACAAAATGCCTGAGCTCTGAGATCAGCTTCTAGCTTTCAGCCCTCTTCGAAGAACAGAAGACTCACATATCTTATGGTCAACCAATTCCTCAGTCCTGTGTGCAATCCTCATATATATTTCATGTTTTTAATTAGTCAGCAATTTTTCTTTGTAATGAAGAACAATAATAAAATCCATTGGTGATGTTCAAGGATTTTGAACCTATACCCACTGTATCTCTGAGGAAAATTACATTTTATTGACTACTACTACTAAAAGTGTTAGGGTTTAGGTCAGATTAGCTAAAGCATGCATGGCTTTGTCACTTACTGGGTCACCATTAGGTCCAGATGATCCCTCACGTCCTGCCTCGCCCCGAGCACCTGGCTCACCCTATAAAGGTCAAAGATCACTTTAAACAAATTATTAATTCATTCGTTTTTGGTGCATTACATTATAAGCCTGGTCTGGTTGGTACAAAATTACATACTTCCCTTAAATTACTACATTTATAATATATGTATTTCTTCCTAAATGTCTCATAATCTTTTTATATAAAGCCACAATAGCAGCTGAAGACAGTCTTACATAAAGAACACGTTATGGATGGCCATGCCATATGAACCAATGTTCTAAACAATCAAGGTTACTATGGAAGAGTATTTGATCTTTATTAGAAAGTAGTAGAACCTCTTTTAGAGATAACAGCACCCAAGACCAAGCTTGAGATGATGCGTTCAAGCTGGAATGCAGTATTTCTTCCCCCCAGATAAAATGGTGTACATTTACCAAAACATTCAACTTTAGTGCAGTTTAACAATCACGTTTATCTAGACATCTTGAAGTTTATCTTTTTTTTTTTCTTCCAGTGATTTCCTCCAGAATTTCCTTCCCCAGATCCCAATTAATTTCAGTGTTTCCCACAGACATTATTAAGAGCACAAGATGCCTGCGTGTCTTTACACTGATGGCTATAAAATCTACACTCCTATTGAGATTATTACTAACATTTCATCTGTTTATAAACTACCTGCGTGAATGTGCATGAAGAATATGGGACAGCCGATCACAACTCTCTATAAGTGATCTGAAAAAGCTGATTCTGTCTTTATTCTAGACTTAATCTTAACTTCAACTCACTGCATTAAATGCAGTGCATAATGTTATGAGCTTGTGTACATGTCACTATATGTAATTAATAATTAATGTGTAAATAAAAATGAACATGTAATAAAACTGCTTAATTTCCTCCACAGTATCAGTGAAGAGGCATATCAATCATGACACTGCCCTACTGTTAGTATGCTCTGAATGTCATAACCAGCACTTTTAATGGCAATTAAGCTGTATATACCTTCTGATAACGCTAGCATCCCCAAGAGTAGCATAAAAACTTACAGGTTCTCCTCTGGGTCCTCTGTTCCCACGGGAGCCTTGTTCACCTTTCTCGCCTGCTATACCCTACAAAAGGATTAAAACACAAAATGTTTTATTCATAGAAATCCTACCATTTACACAGCACATGTCTACACCATCAAATCTAGCACTAAAAGAACAGGCCTCTAAGTGTAACCAATGAAAATATAATTGTAAATATTACTCTGTCGCCTCTTGGGCCATCTGGTCCTTGTGCTCCCTAAAAAACAGAAAACACATCACTGTTATTCATCATTGGCCTATAATATGTAGCGCACACACCTAATGAAAAATAACAGCACATATGCACACTGACACACATACACACATGATCAGTTTGACACGAACATACAATGCTCGGAACAACAGTTGCATGGCATGAACTGGCATGCTTCTCAGCTTAGATCAAATCAATTAAATAACTTGGTGGATTTTATGAGGCAAAATCAAGTAAATTAGGAATCCATGTGCAGAAGACTTACATCATCTCCTCTTTCTCCTTTATCCCCATTAGCTCCTCTTGGTCCTCTGTCACCCTACAAAAAAACAACAAAAAAAAAACATCACAGATGAGGTAATGGGACAGCATCCTAAAGGGTCATAAAGGAACAGAATCATGGCACTTAAAAACAGCTGTGGCTCTCACGGACTACAGTATACACTATAAAGCTGGCTTGATGCACTAAAATGATTTTACATACTATGAGCAAAAGCAAAGACTGTAAGGTGTGTACCTTGTCTCCAATGGTTCCATAGTTACCAGGTCTCCCTGCTCCACCATCCGCACCAGGCTCTCCCTAAGAGGAAGACACATTCAGATTCAGATAACAGAAAACTCTCAACCATGGTCTCCATTATTCTTTGAAATCATTTAGGACACAGGTGAAACAAGGGTATATTTTACCCAACTAGTAATATATTGTTATCATTTCAATATCAATTCCAGTGGAATTTCTTTCCAGTGTTGACAATGCAAAAAACATAGACACAGAATCAGTTCCTTACTTTTCCTCCTTTTTGTCCATAAGGACCAGGGTCTCCTTTCGGGCCTGGCTCCCCGTGCAAGCCCTATAAAAGAAGAAGAAAAATGTCCCGTAGGACTGCTTACAACTGTAGGTTTCTATCACTAGATCTAGACCGAAAAGTCACTCTTGTCTATAATCAGACTCATTAAAGAATGTAAATAAAGTACAAACAGTCTAGTGTATGATCTCAGAGAGTGGCCAGAATGTCAGGTCTGATAAATCTTTGGCTCTTTGAAAGGCAAACATCCTCAGTCCTGCGCTCCAGATGCAAGCTGAGCATAAACAGCTGTTCAGTACATAGTGTCTGACTGACTTAAGAAAAATGCAACTGTTTGGTGTACGGGGCGGTACTTCCATAGATTCATCCAATCGGCTATGGATATGAAAAAATGCTGCATCTCAGCCAACCACGGACTGCTGAAGCAGAGGCTCTATAGCTACACTTTATTCAGCAGAAGATGTTTAACAGAGAAAAAAAATCCTAATATACACTGAATTCTCAGAGGGGGTCTTATCCTTTTTAAATATTTATCATGCTATCATGGCAATACTGCAAGAGTATACATTTACATTACAACGGATCAGCACAGACTGATTTTTATTTATTTATTTATTTATTTATTTATTTATTTATTTTTACTTCTGTAAGGTTGTGACCCAATGAGGTCATGCTGCAGAGCAGGAACTTACAATCGCCTAGTACACACACACACACACACACACACACACACACACACACACTTGTAAGAAGAAATTTTTACACTTTAAAATCCTGAAAAGTTTTAGACTTACATCCTGCCCGGGTGACCCTTTGCAACCTCGTAGACCATCAAACCCTGGCTCACCCTGTAAGACAAAACATAAATACACTCCAATATAAATATTGAGCTTTATATGGATAATAATGAAGCACAGGATGGAGGAAAAAGACTCATGAGGAATCTGAAGCAGCTGCTGATTTGACAAACAATGTAATATAAACGGGTATGACTGACATAAAACACACACTAGCAAAATGACCTGATAAAATGGGGTTTTCCGAGTGTGTGCGGTGCAGCACGGTGATATGTTTTTAATGAGACACGATTACATTTCACTTACAGAATTCAATATTTTTCATTTTAATGGTAGAACTAAGTAGTTTGCTGATATTCTGTCATTACACTTTATGTCGATTTTTTAATGGTATTGTCACAAATGTGGAGACTTCGATACAAGTACACACATTTTTTATTTTGAATACAAATATCCAAAATTCAAAAATGATTTTAAAACATGGGGTTAAATATAGTTATCATACTAATACAGGCATTTGAATGATTTTAACAAACAATTAAGTAATTTTGAAGCTCTGCAATGAACAGCACACTAAACTGACAGTATTTGATACATTATTTAAAGAGTAATAAACAGTAAACAGTGCTGGAACTGTGTACTGGTGAGAACTGTGTGTATGTATGTTCATTACTTAGCACATCAAAAGAAGCCATGCAAGAGGGGAAAGTGAAAGTAACTGGATCCCACTTTCTGCGAGGGATCACAACTAATGGGAAAAATTGAGAATTGAGAATGCTATTTACGGTTATTTATATTTGGTTATTTATATTTTGCTTATTGTAATATTTAATGGTGTACTTTTACATTTTAGTAGATTTCTGTTTCTATTTACAGTCCCGCAATATTCGGAGGAGCTTGCCATTTTTCTAAATTTCCGCAGATTTTCTGCAGATTTTGGCCAAGACGCGTGACATGATGTTATCACAAGGCTCATTCAGCCAAAGCCCTCTTCAGTTCACGTGCGTCGAACATGAGTACAGCTAAAAGATCTCATTTATTAACAAACATCACTGTGAAAGACCGTGCAAAACAATTTCGCACAGTAAAAAAAGCACAAAATTACTCCGCAAATTGAATCGCAAATTTTGCAAAACACCGCAGCAAAATCAAATGGTTTTTGGCCGCAAAAATCACAAATAAAACTCAATGAAATCCTGTACGGACTAACTAAAGGCCAATTTTGGCTAATAAAGGCCATTTCACACAGAAAGCTATTATGAATCAACGTTTAGTTTTGATTCTATTTTAACGAGCTTTTAAATTTACACCAGATGTGGAACAAACAGTACCCATCTGTCCTGCTGCATCTGCCCTTTTTATGTTCACAGATGAAACACAAACATCACTGGCATCCATTAAAAAATAATCAGTCTGTTAAAACAACCCAGTGATTTACAGAATAGTCAGCAGTGCCAATGCTGTTATGATAAGCAAAGGCGCTGTACAGATTGCTTCTCCTGGTTTGTGCTGCATTTTCAATTTCCCACTGTCAAAAGGTGATTTCAAAATCATTGAAAGATCCAACAATTCTAAAAACTTCAACATATGTTAAACTGTCAGTGTTATATGTAAATAAATAAATAAAAAATTTAAAAAGTAGTTTGATTTTTATTTATTCTATTTTTTCTGTTGTGGTTGATGTGAAGCAGAATATCTAGGTATAGCTCTCAGGCACATGGCAGCAGATATTACAGCACATACACACATGAGGAACACCCAGGGAAGTAATAACCTTACTATTTCATCACACACTCTACACAATTTACAAAAGATGAAACTAGAAAACAAACAAATAAAAAAAAATTAAATAAATAAATAATAATAAAAAAAAAACTCACCTTACGCCCATCAATTCCATCTCTTCCAGGCTGTCCTTTGTCACCCTGCAAGGTTAATTGAGCAATATTATAACTTGAGCAAAATATGTGTACAAATTTACAAAAAAGGAGTCCTAATGAGTGACTGTAATCTTACCTTGAAGCCCTTGTGGCCTCTTTCTCCCTGCATAAAAAAAGAGCTAGATTAGATTAGCATGTATTAATCTAAAAAATAATTTAAAAAATTAATTAAAAAAAAAAGCTCAACCAATTCAACCATGAAATTAACCAGATTTTCGCTCTGATTGTGTGGCTTCTCACCTTGTGTCCTCTTTCTCCTTGGTCTCCCTAAAAGAAAGTCCAGAAGGAAATAGATGAGCTACCTTTTCAGTAAGAGAACACTTGCCAAATCGTAAATGAGGTAAAACAAACATTTCCTTTTTTAGGATAACTACAAAGACAAACCTTCATGCCTTGATAACCAACTGGACCAGGATCACCAGGCCTTCCCTATCAGATAATTAAAAAACAACAAATGTCACCACAACAGATGTCATAGAAAACCATGGATCATTAGTCAAGTATGATACAGAGGTTAGTGAGCAACTTTCCAACTATTTCATGTAATTCCATGATGGATGTTATCATGTTGATTAAAAACTGGTGCGATTAATAAAATCAGCTCTACTAGAATTGGTATACAATTCTCACAGGAACTCATACTTACTTTCCAGCCTGGTGCTTACAAGTAATACAAAATATGGGTTTATAAGCTATAACTGTATTCTCATCATGAAACTGGTCGTAGTTGTAGCATTGTCTATAATATCTAATCCTATACTTTTCTAGACTTTTCTAGGCTTACCCAGGATTGGCTATTTATAATTGCTTTATACTATAAATTATGTTGAGCCTACAGAGTTATAAACAATTGCCTAAAAGTAATGGAATTGCTGGCTTAATAAACATATACTGTTTAATGTGGAAGCTGGTCCTGTTCCAGAACAGTGTGGTGCGAGGGAGTGCAATGAGGGAATTTGTATAATGTAAGACCCTTACTTTAACAGCTGTGGATGCTGCAAGATGTCAGGCTTATAAAACTTTGCTAAGTCATTCAAGTGAAATTGGGAGAGCCAGTTAAACAACTGCTCAAAATATGAGCGCTGAAACACTACATGACTACGAAGAAAAATAACACTTTAGCAGAGCAATCACTGCAGAAATTCATAGGTCTAATTTATCTGTCTACATGAGCGGGAGTGAATGTGAATGTGTTCTGTAAGTGTAGTGAAGCTATGAGAGAGAGACACAAGGCGATATGATATAATTGGTGGGTTACCGGTAGCCCAGCTTCTCCTTTCTCTCCTGGCAGCCCTTGTCTTCCAGGCTCCCCCTGTCAAGACATAACAGGAACATTAGCGATGACATGTGTACACAACCTATGCTATATGTAACCGTTCAAGGACTGTCAATAAATACATTAAGACAAAATGAATAAATAAAAATAATTCAATTTGAATGGGATAAATGGAAGAACATTTGCACTGATATAATGATGGCTTTACAATGTGTTCATGTATACAATACATTAATACTTACTCTGTACCCAGGATCACCAGGTGGGCCAGGGTCACCACTGGGTGCCTGTCAAAAAAAAAAAAAATTTCATATAAAACCATTAAAAGAATGCAGACTCTGCGGTGAAATTAATCACATTTGTGCTAAGGAGTATGATGAGGAGTCACCAGTAATACTCACAGTGCAGTCAAAGGAGCAACACTGCAAAGAAAGAGGTGAGAATAAGAAGTTTAATCCATTAGAATTACGATTAAACACAACAAACGCAAATATATGCAAAGATGATTATAAAACAAAGTATGGTAAATGAACATACCACATCCTTTGTTTCATTGGTCTGGTCATTGGATGGAAAACATAAACAAGAGAAACACAGTTAGCAAAACCTAAACCAATCCAAATAATCCATACAGTGATATCGAATTAGAATGCTGACATCCTCAAATAGGAAATTTTACTCCTTCACTGTGAAACCATAATAATCCGATTATAAAGTTCAAGTAGACACAAAAATTCAGAGGAACATGGTGACATTCTCTGTAGGTGGACTCACGATCATTTCAATGATGTTGTGGATTGTGTTCATCTGCCTGGAACTGGTGCTGTCCACAGCGGTGAAGTTCTGCCTGTACCTCGGGTCTGTGGCAATGACGGACAATCTGGACTCCTAAGAGGGAGAGGCGTGACAGGAGTAAGGAAAGGTAAAGAACAGTTATAATTAGACCTATTTATGAATCCATCTAAATGCATGCCGTGAATATATAGAACATCTCCCGCTTCACACCTTCCGAATATACTCTTCAAGAGGACACACACACTATGAATTAATTTTTTTCCCCCAAATACCAGAAAACATGATTGGGTCAGAGAGCTGTACCTCCTGGTCTGGGGAGATGGCCACAGAAAACACTTTGATGCCATGCTGCCTGGCCTCGTTTGCTGCCTCTTGAATCCCTCCACAGGGCTCTTTATAACCACTGACTGGGTGACCGTCCGTCACAACCACAATGTATTTATTCTCATTATAGTAAGAGCCACTGCAAACAAAAACAGTATTTGGAATTAGGAAATTACAGGAATACTGCAGCCATTTCTAATCTAATCTCTAATTTTCATGTGTAAATACACATACAAATTTGAGAATACCTACAACCAGGCTGTTTTACGACCAGAGTCTAAAACGAATCGTATCTTCCCGAGCAAATTAATACCAACTGATATTAATTAATAATAATAATAATAACAACATTAATATTAATAATACTTATCCAGTTTGCATTGTTACACCCTCAGTGTGATTTACCAGAGCTCACTTTGGAAAGAGTGATTGCATATTATAAATTAACTACACTGAACACTGCAAAAAAAAAGAAAAAAAAAAAAGGGTATCTTAGCTTTAGTATTGGGAAGATTATGGAATATCCATTTTTTTTTTTTTTTTTTGCAAATTATGACATTATTTTAAGATGAACAGGAATACTGTTACTCATTTTAGTATTGTTTCTTTTCCACATCTTTGTACAGGATGCCATTTTTAAAAAACGTTTTCATGTTAAATCTCCCACAACACACTCAGTTATTGTACATGCATTTTTATCATATAACGTAAGCGCGTTTACTTAGCAAATTGGGCCCTTAGTCTTTTCAGAGATAACACTATGGGAGTTGTGCACCGACACCACATAACCTCAGAGAATGAATAAGTAACTCGACCTAGTAGTTCAAACATAAGTAATTGAGTATTGAGTAATTGGGTTTTCTGTTCCTTTATCAGGAAAAAGAAAATGTGTCAAAATGCTATGGTTACTATAGAAAGATTAGGGGGGAAAAAACCCCAACGGAGTATTCCTTTAAAAGAACATTGTTTACTCCGGAATCTTTGTTGACCTTGCAGCACTTCTACTACTACTGTCTAATACACAATTTCTAATTACAGTTTTGTAAATAAAGATCATGTGTTGTTGTGAGACCTATGTATGTTAATTTTGTGTGTCAAGCAAATATACAGTATGCATAATCATTGTTCTTGTATCTGAAATGTGTGTATGTGTGTGTGTGTGTGTGTATGTACACACCCTATGAGCAGCTCTGCAAGACCCTGCTTAATGGCACAGTCCGTGTATGTTCCCTTGCCGATATATTTAATGGAATCTATGGCTTTTTTAAGTGCACTGCGACCTCCCGGATTCATTTCCGTCAGGCCTTTCACCAGCTCGACCTCATCACTGTAGTGCAACGCTCCAGAATTCCAGGATAGATATCGATCACATGGCTGGCGACTGGCAAAAAAAAGAAGAACACTTGTTTAACATGCCATGCAATCAAATCAATGTCAGTACAGTAATGTCATCTATTTGAATATTGACGAAATACTGTAGTCTGAATGAGTTAAATTAAAGTAGCAATTTCTAAGGAATCATCATGTTAAGATCAGTTGAATGACTGTTGAGAGTTCTGGAAATGATATCCACTTCCTTAAATTATGACTTTTGTGGCATGATGTATTAAGGACGTTTTCAAGGCAACAAATTCATCGGTAATCAGATCGCATCACATTAAGAGTTTGAATAAATATATGGTACAGCGTTTTTCATTCAGAGATCAAATGTGAATATCATTCAGTGTTACACAAATGATTTGTTGTAGTTAAGTGCTGTGTGTGCATGGACATTCATCTACGTCACATACAAATCCTTCAGTTCATCGATGAAGCGCGCAGCGAAGGCTTTGATCTTGTTGACATAATAGTGTGCGGTGCCTCGGAGGGCCACACTCTCCGATGTGTCCAGCACAAAGAACAGGTCCACAGGGCATTCTATAGTGGGAGGAATAATCAGTTACAGAGTGAACTTAAGAAGAACAAATCAAACCGTGAACCAGTTGTTTACAAATAGACTCAAACATTACCGTGTACATACACTCACCATCCACTATATTAGGAAAGACCTGTACACCTGCACATTCATGTAATTATCTAATCAGCCAATCATGTGGCAGCGGCACTATGCCTAAAATCATGCAGATACAGGTCAAGAGCGTCAGTTAATGTTCACATCAAACATCAGAATGGGGGAAAAGTGTGATCTCTGCGACTTTAACCGTGACATGGTTGTTGGTAACAGATGGGCTGGTCTGAGTATTTCAGAAACTGCTGATCTCCTGGGATTTTCACACACACACAACAGTCTCTAGATTTTACACAGTATAATGCAAAAAACAAAACAAAAACAAAAAGGCTAAACACCTTGTTGTTGAGAGAGATCAGTGGAGAATGACCAGACTGGTCTGAGCTGACAGGAAGTCTATAGTAATGCATATAATCACTCTTTACAACTGTGGTGAGCAGAAAATCATCTCAGCATGCACAAAACCTCAAAGCTTGTGGTAGATGGGCTACAACAGCAGAAGACCACATTGGATTCCACTCCTGTCAGCCAAGAACAGGAATCTGATGCTTTCATGGGCACAGACTCACCCAAATTAGATAGTTGAAAACGTGATATTTTTCCTCTAATTTTCAACTGTCCAGTTCTTGGCTGACAGGAGTGAAATCCAATGTGATCTTCTGCTGTTGTAGCTTATCCACCAAAAGGTTTAATGTTTTGCGCATGCTGAGATGCTTTTCTGCTCACCACGTTTGTAATGAGTGATTATATGAGTTACTATATGCTTCCTGGCAGCTTGAATAAATCTGACCTTTTTTCTCTGACCTCTCTTATCAACAAGGCGTTTCCACCCACAGACCTGTCCCTTACTCAGTGTTTTTATGTTTGTTTGTTTTTTGCACCATTCTGTGTAAACTCTAGAGACTGTTGAGTGTGAAAATCCCAGGATATCAGCAGTTTCTGGAATACTCAAACCAGCCCATCTGGTACCAACTACCACGCCACGGTTAAAGTCACAGACATCACACTTTTTCTACATTCTGATGTTTGAAGCTGTTGACCTGTATCTGCATGATTTTATGTATTGTGCTGCTGCAACATGATCGACTGACTGGATAACTGCATAAAAGAGCACAGCTGTGTACAGATGTTCCTATTAAAGTGGATGGTGAGTGTATGTTGTAGAGTTTACACTGGAGTGATAGATTAAGAAACCCTGAAGAGTCAGTGGTATGTGAATTTAAAATAAAAAATAAAAAAATCATATAATTGACTGAGCACAGATGTGTGTATCTACAATAAATGTTTGATAAACCCAAAACAAACTCAATCCAAAGCCATAAAACATGGCCCTCCGCTACCATCTTGCCTACCTAGTTATGCATGTGCATCACATGACCTGGTCACATGACTCATAAGTGTTAGAATAAGTTAAAATATAATATCAATAGCAGTCTTTAACAAACTAATAAATGTAATATTTGCTTCCTGCCATATTTGGCCAACATTTATGGAGTATAATGCACGCAAACCCAGTTGGAGGCCTGTGCTTTATGCACTTTCAGCACTTTTCAAACTTAATTTAAGGCAACGTATCAAAAACCCAAATCAAAACACTATTAATAATGATCACAAATGCACCACTCGATTCTATGTGCTACAAAATAACATTATCTACATAAACTAAAATAAAACACTTGCTTGTCCTCCATCTTGACGCAGCATCACCATTTCGAAGCGCGACTTGGGCATTGCACTGCCGCTCCAATATTTCACCATCACACAGTCTTCATAGCGCACCACCTTCATCACTTTCTTAAAGCATGACAAAGTTTCATCCTACGTTGGCTTATTGCTAACGCCATGACAGAAAAAAAAGTGAGATTTGCTATATTTTATAACGGTCAAATGCTGACATGAATAAGCAACGCGCTTTCCACGAAGCATTTACGCACAGACACGTGTCCAAACGCCGATTTCGGCAACAAGGAGAAATAGTGCAACTTCAAAATGTCAAACTATATATACTAAACCAGTCAAAGAGAGAATGAAAGACCATTACCTCTGAACTTAATTTTGTCCTGAGCCAAAAGTCCTGCCCACGCCGAGCAAAAGAGAAGCGCCGTTAAAAGAAACCCATTTTGCGCCATGGCCCTTTTGCAAGTCCTTGCAATGACCGTGCAAAGCGGTGAAAGGGGTAGACACAGTGAAAGGTCGTGATGACGGAGAGGTTTAATATTTTAAATACTTTTGCTTGGGTTTAATGGCTGCAGTAGCGGATAAGGACGGCGGGATGGCGCGTCCTCTCAGTACGCAGGTCCACAGGAGCGCCTTAAAGCCCAGCCCAAGATTTCAGCAGGAGGAGGAGTTCAACCTCCCTCCATTCTCTACTATACCTACTATACTGCACTTTCCCCTCTGTCACTACAGCTATTTAAAAGAAACATAATGGCGAAACTTATAATGCTACCCAAAACATTCAGTGTGAAAATGGAGTTTTGGTGATTGCGCATGGTGCTTAGAATTGCACGTAAATTCCAATGGTGTGTAATGGACCTCAGAAAGATGAATGGCCCTGTGGTGACTGTTGAAACCCCATGTTCCCTCTCTCCGCACTGTCCTGTCCTTAAAAAACACCTACAGAATCTTGTATGCTGCACTGCACTTTAATTGTAGGCAGTTGATGAGCTTTATGTTAGTATGTGTGATAAAATGCACCTAATCTGCCCTGTGCAAGAGAAATACTAATGAAGTGAGTCTAATTCTGGACTGAGCTCTGATATAAGATTAGGCAGAAAATGGACATAGGTGTTTGTGAAAGAATAGCTGAGAAACTGAGCTTAAGTGTGTCTGGAACATCTCAAATGTTAGAGTACTGAGGTGACATAAGTTGTAGAGTGAAAAAGATCCACAGACAGGGCATGTGAGAGGGAGGAACGAGCATGTTTGATGATGGATCTTTTTGCTGCACAATGGAAGAGCTTTCCAAACATCTGCTTCTCTTCAGCATTAGCCCAGCAACCTGAACTCACTGAGCACCAAAATGGGAGTGACTGGATGAGACTCAGAAACTAAGCCATGCCCAGGCTTATATTCCTGTCGCTGAAAGAGAAACAGCGCCACCAATGTGTAGTCATAAATAGGAGTCACAATTATGTAAACTGTCAACCAAATTACACATTTGGATGTTGATCGGTAAAAAAAACAAACATCGCCCAATCAAGCAATTCAAAGCTCAAATCAGCCCTCAGAGTAGCTTTTCTTTTCTTTAAAAAAAATTATTTATCATAGTTACTTTTTGTACAGTATTGGCATAGTGGTGAGATTATAACCCTAAATATGATCAAAAGTATTAGCTAAACATACATTGAAAATCCATTCTGTCATTTGGAATGGCTTTATGTATATGCCAGTGTAATTATAAAATTGTACATGAAAAAGTGTCTATTATGAATAAATGAATGAATATCAAGTGAGGCTTGACACACTGGGTCCACTGTACATGCTGGTTTTTTGTTTGTTTGTTTGTTTTTGGTTTTTTTTTAAATGTATATATTAAAGTAAGCAGAAGGAAACATTTAGCAAAATTTCCAGCAGTACAGGAATTTTCCCATGTTAATGGGGAGCTCTGGCTGTACTGAGGACTATACGAGCTCTTGCAAAGGAAGATGAGGTAAAGGAGAAACTTAGGGGTGACTATATTGCATGAGTAAATAGGGAACACCATTGGCTAGTAAGTAGGTGGTGTCCAGTATGTGCAACCTGTCTAGCTCGGTGCATGTAGTCATTTGCTGTGTATATGTGTGTTTGTGTGGTGATGGTCTCTGCATGGATGAATGGATGTGTAATTGTGTGTCTGTGTGTGCAGTGAATATTTTTTTGTTTTGGAGGAAAACAGTTGCCTGGTGTCAAATGTAGGAAATTAGACTAACGGTTCTCTCCCAAAGCAACCCTTCTTTTCTGTTTGAAAATACTATTACAGGACAGAGCAGGCTTTTTCCACTGATCTCATGCTTCTGCTGTTTTCTCTTTTTTCAACCCATGAAAGCATTTTGGACTGAGAAAGACGAACAGGAAAGAAAAAGCCATCTGGTACTAATCAGCATTTAATATTGGAGGCTCAGTGTAAATCTGGAGAGATTCTGGCAGCTGCAAGACTTCATTCGTTGTAGCCTTTTGCTCTAATAATTGTCTTTTCGTTCGCATTTATTTATTTATTTATTTATTTATTTGAAGATGCTTTTATTAACATGACATAGAATCAGTGAGGTAGAATCTTATTTCTACAAATGTGAAGTACACTAGGATGTAATGTTAGACAAGACTTGAATAGTCAGATGTTCAATAATTTACCCAAACAAAGGGATTACAGCCTTTTTTTATTAGCATTTGTACCATTTTAAGATAGGCCAATGTGACTAGACAAAGTGCCTGGAAAGAATGTTCAGGGTCACGCAGCAAAGTTAGAAGTCAGGGCTCTTAAAAATCATTGCATTGACAGGCTTATATAAGAGAAGGGCCATTAAAGCATTGAAAAGTATGTTGAGATACGTCTCTGGTCCTTTTCAGGACAATGGATAATTTAAATGCTTAGAGTTGTACTTCAAATGCAGCATAAAACAAACTATAAATTGTTTACACCCCAAAGACCAGTGTAAAAAGACCACATATGTGTTTATCCAGGACTGTGTACATTAACAGTCATGGGGTACATATACAAGTACATGGTAAGTATACACGACAAGTTCAGCAGATGTAAACAAGGCATAATTCTTTCATTCATCTTGAGTAACTGCTTTATCCGGGTCAGGATCATGGAGCCGATCCCAGGAATTCTAGGAGTGATGCTGGAATACCTGTCACGTCCACAGACATAAGGGAGTTGAGTACGGAAGCAGGTGCAGGAAAAGACGTATTTATTAAAAGAGTCAAAGGCAGATAAATCCAAATCGTAATCCAAAACGTAGTCAAGACAGGCAAAGGGTCAGGCGATCGGCAAACAGGCATAAACGGGGCAAAGCAGGAATCAAAGTCGCGGTCATGGAAAACAGGGTCAAGACACAAAACAAGAAACATGAACTATGACTATGGACTGGGAGCGGAAAACCAGCGTGGACTAAATGACTAATCTAATGTGAAACTAACTATAATCTAACAAGGAACATAACATGGACAACGCATCTAACTATATCTAATGTGTCTATCTATATCTAATGTAATAGTCCGCGCCGTGTACTGGGCACGCAGTATATATATCAAACGTAATCAGCGCGTTAAGTGCTGACGGCTGACACCAATCTAGACACATGCTCGAACAGCCTATGACAGAACAAGGAGGAGACAGAACAGAAACATAACAAATGCACGTGTCCATAGTAAACAATGTCACAGTTGTCAAAATCCGAAGAGCATGCGCTCGCTGAGCACTCGTGCATGTAACTTGTGCATGCGCGCGCCCTCTCATCTCTCCGAACGCGCTGCCAGACAGGGAGATCGTGACAAAACCCCCTGGAAGGGATCATCATGTGACACCATGCACACAGACGATCACCCACTCATTCACACCTTTGGGTAATTTAGCATAGCCCAGAATCGAACAGGTGACCCTGGAGCTGTGAAAGCGGTAATGCTACTACCTGAACCACTGTGCTTCCCTACACAAGGTGTAACTTACATTCATATAGTGCTACCACCATCAGTGTGTGGTATCCACCTGGATGATGCGACGGCAGCCAGAACGCCCACCACACGCCAGCTATTAGTAGAGAGGAGAGGACAGGAGAGTGATGAGGGTATACTAGGGTTCTATTGCATCCCACCATGTGAACATGGCAAGACCTTTAACAAAGTCATGAATTGACCATGTGATCTCGTATTTTATGTTGTCAAACCAGCCATCTTTTCTTCTCACCTCATAGAAATGTCAAACCTCATGTGCAACTTGAGCTCTCCATGTAACAGCTTGTGACTATAACCAGAACTACAGGCAACCTGTCCTCTAAAGATGATGAAAGACTCCTTTTCATCCCCTTTCATCTGTTTACAGCTGTGAGTGTATTTCATTCATTTTGGAGCCTTTTTAAACTCCTTGGTTACTAGATTGATTTAGGTTCCTTTATTAGCCTGTTATCTGTGAGTTATGAACAGCTTTGTTACTGATTACAGCACTCACCTTTCAGTCCCTTGCTGGGTGCATCTTCCCTCAGCAACCTGTGGACCTATGAATACAGGACATTAGCATGGTTGAGTGGTCCTCCCTCATCGTACCATGCTCTCAAACACTGAGCCTCCACTTAGTTTAACCAACACAATCCATCCGCGAGTGGGGTCTCCATCTGTGCTTCAGCTCAGTCTCACAGCCCCTGTAGAGTCCTGACTAGCAGACCTGTATCAAATCACAGGTAACATAGTTGAGTAGTCTACCTCAATATTCCTTTCAACTGCCTGCTGTTGCGAGGTCTGTAGCTACATTCTGCTAGTGAACTAGAGCAATTTTTCCAGCCATAATGTGCTTCTTATGGATGGCTCCAAGCTATCTGGGTTACTCTATACAAAGTCTAAGCTCTGAGTAATTAACCAGCCATGCTGCAGGAGTCACGGTCATGTAGCAAATGTCTAAGCCACAGGCAACACGAGCTGTGCTTGCTGCCTTGGCACTGACCATTTTAGAGAAGCTGTGTCCAATTTGACAACAACTTCTTTGGGAGGATATACCCTCTCAGCCTGAGCAACCATAAACTGGCATCATATATGCCACAGTTCAAATAATTCATTGTAAATCATTGGAACTGAAGTCACACAAAGTGGAAACTTGCACCCTTAAGTAGTGACCTCCTTATAGCCTGAGAACTGATTCTCTAATTCCAAGGACCGCAGGGATATTATATCTGTGGACATGTGTGCAAGACATTTCAAATCTGATAGTGAACTGACAGATGTTCAACACTGGCCTATCACAGCTTAAATGCACTGCTAGCAGGTTCCAAACAGGTTCTTGCAGCCACACTTGAAGGGAGGTTTTGGGCCATCACCTGTACCCATCTGAGCTCTGTGGTGTGCATTTTAGCTATGACATGATAGATTATGAGTTGATCAGCCTATCATCATCACTGATGATTTCACTGAATGAAGTGCTACATTCAGATGTACACTGCACAAGCGTCAGACTGTGACATTGTGTTTAATTCTTACAACATTATGGCATTATGACCCAGGGTCACTCTTTGTGCCTGTGGCCAAAGAAGCCCTGGAGGAACTCTGCAGGCTTCCAAAAGTAAAAAGTTTAGTGCCCACAAATACCATTGTTCTTATAAGTCATGTTCTCAGGTCCCTAGCAGGTGCCAGAATGTCCCCTATTTACTAAACCCCCTAAACAGTACCCCCTTCCCACCACCACCATTGAAGAGTCATGTGGAACCTGCCCATGAAGGATATTTTGAGAGTTTTGTTTTTTTTATGATTTGAGAGGGATGAAGTGGTTCCTAAAAGCTCTCCTGTTTTTGCAGGTTAAAGCTATCAGATGTTATTCATGCTGTACAAACACAAGACTGGTGCCTGTTAGTGGATGTGCATGATACATATTTTCATGCTCCTATTGCTTTGGAGCACAAATGCCAAGATAAGAAATATAATCTCACTACATGATGTAGAAAAGCTAGTTTATGTTTTTGTTACCTCTAAGTTGGATTATTGTAATGCCTTGGTGTCTGGATGTTCCAGTAGGTTCATAAACAAGCTCAAATTTGTTTGGTCTTTTATGATCCACCATGCCTGCTTCGATCAAAAGGTGCAGGATATTTGTGCCTAGAATAATGAAGGCTACAGCAGGGGGCAGAGCTTTCACTTACTTAGCCCTTGAGTTATGGAACAGCCTTCCAATTATTATTCATAGCTTTTCTCTTAGGGTAAATGTGCAGATCTGGAGGGTTAATGTGCATAGACTGTTTGTGTAAACTGAGATGTTTGGATGCTGTCGCTCCCCCACTCACATGTGTTCACTTAGTGGTTGGCCTCTTTATGTCTTAGGGTGGCCTAACATCTGTGCTACCTTTTGGCTCTCCCTTTTAGTTATATTATCACAGCTAGTCTTGCTGGATTTCCTGCTTTCACTCTGCATACAATGTACAGTACATCTCAGTGTAAACCCCCCCCACACCACCACCACACTCTCTTTCTCTCTCTGTTGAACTACAGATGTTACACCTGCTCCCTAATGAGATAACAATGATCCTGACTCCTTCTGCCCTCCAGATCCATCATGATGCTCTACTTCTGCTTGGAGCCTCTTTAATCTGAAAATTCACTCAACAAATGCTGAGGATGGCCCTGCATGGATAGCCTAAAGATCACCATGAGATTGCTGTGGATTGCACCACATGGACATTCTAAAGATGGCTGTGGATGTTTTTCCTTGGATAACCTGAAGACTGCACAAATTACTCTCAAGTCTCAATCACTGAAAAGTCAATGACTTCATTTTGATACCATAGATTTATAGTTATATAAAACTCTAATGAAATCAGAAATAACTCAGATGTGCATACTCAAATTCTTTTCAACACACTTAGCATTGCTTGACTCTATAGTATACCATTATAGAAAAGAAATGATTTATAATCACACTATCTGGTGTCACCCAGATAAGGATTGGTGCCCTTTTGAGTCTGAAAATGCTAGATACCCTGTCACCCATATGTGTAGCATTATAATGTTTGGTTTCAGTGACCTCAGGAAAGAGCTGCTTAATACTGAAGAATGCCAAACAATTTATCACATGAAGGCTGATTTATTAAAAATGCTATTCACCCCTGTCACCAATATGTGTGGCAGACATTGTCATGCTTGGCATTTAAATTTAAATTTAGGCAGGTTGCTATATGTGGCACTAGCTTTTGCAGAGGATGCAAGGTTCACTAACTGCAACTGCACCAGTAATTCCTTTAAGCTTGCTGGAATTAAGGGAATTGCGGAAATGGTTTATCAGCTTGCAACTAAACCCCAAAAGAAATAGGCAGAGACTAAGCAAGAGGGACTCAAGTTCCATCTTGTTGAAGACAAGAGAGACAATAATTGTGCACATCACTCTCACTGTCTGGGGTGCAGTGTGGTGCCATAGAGGCACAGGACATGTGAGAGTAAAATACAAACAAGCACATGAAACTGAGAACTGTCTCTCTAGCTCTCAAATTTTTCTAACTAAAAGACACTATTGTGACTTTGTTTGAATGGAGAATACTGCTCCATTCAAACAAAGTCACAATGGTTAGATACAGCAATCAGGTTGAATGACGCTTTCCACCATCCATGAAAGCTCCACCGGTGATCCCACCCACGGTCAGCCTCACTGATAGCAACTAACTTTCTGTTATGGCACAATGGCACTGTACACTGTCTAGATGTCATGTAATGGAGGATCAGAGGGAAGCAAATGCAGGTAAGGCAGCTTTAATGAAATAACAACAAACCAAATCATCAAGCAAAATCATAAACAGTAGTCAGGCAAGGGTCAGGTGATCAGACAAACAGACTGGATCAGGAAGGGCAGTAAATAAGAGTTGAGAGCAAACAGAATAAAAAACCAGAGAATCAATCATAAACAACGATTTGATATAGATAGAGACAAAACTACTGAGCGTAAACTTCGCAAAGTCTTTGTGAATGAACAGTCTCTTATAAAGGGTAGTGTGTGTGTGCGCGCGTGTGTGTGAGTGGGTGGCTGGGTGTGGGTGTGTAATTGGCAACAGGTATGTGTGATTAGAATTCTGGAGATTGTGTGTGTCTGTGTGTTGGGTTGGGAGTTGTAGTCCATGGTGGCCATGTGTGTAGGTTGAGGTGTATTATGGGAATCGGAGTCCCCAGTTAGCTGTGATATGACACTAGACAGCACATACAGATGAAAGAGTGGGGTCTGCACCCAGATGTAGTGTCACAGAAGCCAAATCAATCATTGTCAACCATGGTTCTTCCTGCCAGAGCTTGACATTCTTCTGAGTGAGGATGTGCATGCTGACGACTGGCCTCACTGATTATTGTATGCATTTCTGCCTCTACCACTGAATCTGTCCACATTACACAGAATTCAGACCACAGCAATCTGATAGTCTTGTTTGTTGCCTGTGAGTTTCTACTTTGGTTTCTACTGCAGCTCTCATTAGTAGAGAGAACACCTTGGCAGCTTTTTCCCAGAATTTGTCACACTTGGCCAGGTTGGCTGCACTTGTGGGTTGGCCTCCTAGAATAAAGTGAAGGTTGTGGACCTTAGACTCAGAGATACTTTTGAGGGGGGAAAAGCCCCTAGTGCATGTGCCTTGTAAGCGCTCATGTGGAAACTGTTCTGCAAATGGTGTGCACTCCATTACCTGGATCCAGTGCACTGCTCTGTACTAAATATGTGAAAATCCCAGTCTATGTAGAAGGTGTATGTGTTGGACATTGCAGAGCATCACAGCAAAGTGGATGGTACCTTGCTGGGGGCTTATAACCTTTGTGACAGGGATTGGCCCACTAGGTGATGGACATCATCACCTTGGTCTACAGCTGAGTTGGACACCAGGCTCCCACAATGACATCCCTATCCCTAGGTGATGGGGAACCCCTCTGTCTAAGCAAAGACTGGTACTTAAAGGCATGCTTCTACAGGAAGTTTACATGGTTGTCATCATGCACCTTCTCTAGATCCTGCAAGGTTAACATCCCCCCTCCCTATGGGATGAGTATGGCAATCATATAACAATACGCTTCCAGTCAATCCTAGGGTCAGTTTCTCATGAAATTATGCTATATGATATCCATGTGTTAAACACTGACCACGGTGGTTAGTATGGGTGAAACAGAATGCTAGTAATGTAACTTCTTTTATCTGTGGAATATTGCCAAAATAAGGAACAATCTGTCTATACATGATGTGAAGTTAGTAGATGTTATTATTATTTGTTTATAACTTTTAGATTATGTTACTATAACAAACTTCTACATTGCTGCCTGCCAAATCCAGTAACAAGCTTGTGTTACACCAAAATGCACCATTCTGGAGTCACACAGAAACTAAAAAGATTAGATTCCTTGGTGTCATTTTATGTCATCAAAACCTAGTGTGTTTCATATTCTGCTTGACATATAAAGCTCTACATGGCTTAGCCCACCAGTATCTCCTAGCATTTTTATAAGATGTTAGGTATAGCCTTTCTGTCCATATTTTATAAGACATTGTCTTTCTTTTTCAGTCTATGTTGTAGAGTTGGTGTACTCAAGTCCAATTATGAACTTTCATGTACTCGGGTAAATTTGTACTCAAACTTGACACGGACTCAGACTTTGCAAGTTTGCGTCATGTGTAACATGAAAAGAAAGATAAAAAATAAATAACAACATAAAATTAAGATAAAAAACAGAGGCATAGCTTGTGAACAAGCAAGGCAGGCAACTACTTGTGGCCCCAGGCCGTTGGGGGACCCGAGGACTGACAAACTTTACTCAAAATGTGCCAACTGCAGTGACAATAGACGACTTGCAATGACATGACAGTTGGAAACCTCCTGAAAGGGGCCCCATGTCATTCCCATCTACTTTTTGGTGGTAATTCAGTATTTTCAGAAAACAACATCAATGAAGGAAAATGAGTTTTTTCCATTAATAAAGAAAGAGAAAAAAGATAATGAGGAAAAAAGAAAGCAAGACAGTGGTAAGTGGATCAGATAATGATGATTGTTTGTTTAAGTATAACAGTAAATAACCGAATGCTGTTATTTAGATATGGAGGATATAGTGGCAGCATTCGTACTAGCCAAGGCCCGTAAGCAGCATTTGTAGAATCAATGCTTAAAGGGTGTTGATGAGCACTGGCCTAATAATGTAGGTTTTATTTCTGCACTACTGTAATGAATGTACCAGCACTTGATGTATATTTTAAGGCAGAAAACTAGTATTAATGTAACATGCATGGAGGGAGTGTTTGTAGAAAATGACTGTAAAAACTAAAGAAATTGTCCTGAATTCTCTGACAAATGCATAACTTTTTGTTTAAGAATTAAATAGGAGCAGACCTTCCAGCAAAAAAGGCAGAATAATCCTCTAAGGTCTGTTGAGACAAAGTTAGTCTACCCTTTGGTCTCTAGAAAGGGGAGATGTGGTGGTATTGCTATTGGTTATGGAGGAGGCGCTTGGGAATGACGCGGGAGAGAGGCACTAGAGCGCCAGAGAGAGTTGTCGTTATGTTAATATAGCTGCTGAACAGTTGTCAGTAAAACACGTTAATACAGTTCAAATCTAAAGTCTTTATTTAGGAAACATGCCATATAGAATGATAAAACATTGCAAAACACTTAAAATAAAACCAATATATACATAGTGCAAACTATATTATCTAAAAACTGATTTTTTTTGTTTTCTTAGGGAACTAAACACTCATTTTCATTCACAAGTTCAATCTTACGGGTTTCACAACACGTCTCCCAGACTTGGTTCTATGGGTAGGTGGTAAATCAGGAATGTTCTGCTTCTCTGGCTCCTGAGAAACAGGGTGTGGCTTAGGAATTGGATCAGAGGACTGAATATGTTAGTGTCCCTCAGAACCCTCTCTCTTCATGGGACTCACACTGCTTTACAGTAGAGCGTGACAAGGTATCGGCTGCCTGCACAAACTCTTTCCTGGCACATGAGCAATTGAGTAGGAATAACACATTAGTCTCATTCTGAACCTCTGAATATGAGGAGGAAGAGTGTCAAGAGCTTGTGACCACAGGAGACTTAGTAATGGCTTATTGTCGGTTTCCAATTCAAAGTGCTTACCAATGAGAAAATCCTTTAACCTTTCACATGCCCATGTGAGACCCAAGGTCTCCTTCTCCAGTTGCACATATCGTTGTTCTGTTTGGGTGAGCGATCACGTCGCATAAGCTATTGGCTTCCATTCTGCTTGCCGTCTCTAAGGACAGCCCCTGGGCCATAGGATGATGTGTCTGCTGACACCTAACAGTCTCTATTTGAATCATACATGGCTAGAACAGGAGGGGACGTCAGTGCATCTTTCAGAGCTTGAAAAGCCTTGGCCTGTTCACTGCCACAAACCCAGCAGTTCTTTTTCGACAGTAGGTCATGGAGAGCTTTATCTTTGTCAGCTAGCTGGGGGATGAACTTCCCTAACTGGTTTACCATTCCCAGGAAGCTCCTCAATTCACTCACATTTTAGGGCTCATCTCATTTTAGCTGCTGTTTTCGTTGGGTCAGGACTAATACCGTTGGCAGAAATAATGTAGCCTAATAATTTCACTTTCTGCTTCGACAAATTGCACTTCTCAACGTTGAGAGTAATGCTTGCCTTTTGCATTTTCTCCAGCACAACATGCAGACGAATATCATGTTCCTCCTGTGTTCTCCCCCACACCAGAACATCATCAATGTGACACACAGTGCACTCCAGCACACCCCAGTGCTCTGGAGTGGAGGGAAACTGTTCGAAGAAATACCACCCAAAAGGCTTATAAATAGAGATGCACCGATGTATTGGCCGATAATCGGTATCGGACGATAAAGGCTATTTTTCACGCTACGGGCCATCGACCGATAGTTGAAAAACATCCGATGATCAGGGACGATTGTATCCTGTCAATCAAAAGAGTGAGGGAAAACACATCGATTTCATGCCGTGTGTAAAGAAGATGTCTCTTGCGTGGAATGACGATAAAACTGCAGTTTGTAATCTCTGCTTAAAATTTTACACCGGAAGTGAGCAGCAGTGAAGCAGAAGTTTCGGCGTTGAGTCTAATTTATTAATTTTATTTTTTTGCCGTGCTGCTCGTGCTGAAAAATATATTTGTAGAGTAGTATATTTCATATCCAGTTAGTTAGTGAGTGAATGTGAGTCTGTTAAGATTTCCCCTCGCGGTAAGCGCTGGAGCATGCAGAGCAAGCACGCGCTTTCGGGTTTCAGTGACACTGACTTTGTTTACTTCTGACACGTGTGTTTTGTGATTTCTGACCGGTCTCCGCCCCTGTATTGTCATTGGTTGTTTCCCGTATGTGTCATTAGTCTCAGCTGTTTTGTTTCACCCTTGATTACGTTTGTCATTTAAACCCTTCGTGTCTCTTTGTACTGCGCGAAGTATTACGTGAGTTTTCAGTAGACCTATACCAAGCGGTTGTTCCTCGTTTCATGTGTTATAGTTTTGATCTCGCCCTCATTATCGATTCTGTTTAGTCTTGTTTATGCCCGTTTGCTGATCGCCTGAGCCATTGCCTGTTTTTGACCACGCTATTGTCTCATGTTTTGGATTTGTCTGCCTGTCTCTACTCTAATAAAGCTCTTACCTGCATTAGCATTCGTCTTAACCTCCATTACGTGCTTAACGTGACAGAGACTGACAGGAGGTTTTTTAGAATTCAGTCAATTAATTCTGTTAATATGAATTAATAACATTCAATAAGTGAAGAAATCTTACTTTAATCTTCAGAATGTAGTTCATGTGTTAATGTTAATGTGAGTAATGTGGTTTCTGTTTATGAGACCAGTTACTGTGAAACAACTTGTTGAAATGGAGGGAATAAAGTTTTTATCTGCATTTCTTTCAGAATTGTGGAATTAATTATTATTAATTCATAAGAAGGTATAAAAGGTAGAACTATCGGTATCAGTTATCGGTATTGGCCGATATTACTCTGAATAATCGGTTATTTGTATCGGCTGAGAAATTTAGTATCGGTGCTTCTCTAGTCATAAATGGTGTGTACCGTGCAGAATCCTCTGATAGTGGTATCTGCCAGAATCCCATATTGGTATCTAACTTACTGAAAATCTGCACTCCTGCTTGCATTCCTAATGTCTGTTCCACAGATTGCAGGATGTACTTTTCTCGGCACACTGACTCATAGTGAGGTCTATACATAATCGAATAGCAGCTAACAACCATGCCAACGCACCAGTCTGTTGGTTCCTCCACCCTGCTGATTACCTCTAATGTCTCCATGCGATAAAGCTCCTCCTTAACTTTCCCTATCAGTGGCAAAGGGATTCATCTATGGGTTTTTTTTTTAAATGAGGATGGTGTAGCCCCTGGTTTAAGTCTGATGGCATACGGCAGTCGTACTTCACTCATCTTGAGTGTCTCGATATCAATGCTATCTAACCGTGCCACTAACTCAAGTTTTGCAATAGCTGGTCTGCCCAGAAGTGCAGAGTGAAGACCTCTGATTATATACACATGCTCCTTAGATTGTATTTAGTAGCAAACTGGTGACCCCAACAACATCTAAGGGAACATGCCCTGGTCCCAGCAGTGGCCTTGTTGCATCCCTGTGGGCAGGTAAGTAGTTTCTGAAGATCTCCTCAAAAAAATCTCCTGGATGGATGGTGACATCAGCCCCCATGTTAATCTTAAATGGGATGTGTTTGTGCCCAACGTGTACATCCACCATCCATGGCTCGCCTGTAGCTGTGATGCTATCAACATTAACAACAACTCGTTCTGGCGCCTCTCTCTCGAGTCATCCCCAAGTGCCTCCCCATAACCAATAGCAATAACACCACACTATATATTTATGT
>JANDJT010000002.1:22787902-22801046 GCA_024331685.1 Stegophilus panzeri | reverse complement strand
GGAGAGCCATGGCATTTATCACACTTGTCCTCTACTTCTGGATATATTACAGAAAGTCTCGACTTAGACAAATGGACTCTATGTAAAACTTTGAATTGGGGATGAGCCCAAGACAAGTACAAGAAGTGGTAGACTGTATCCTATCTATAGCACATTCCCAACACTCTTCACTTATTTGTACACCTAATTCCATTTCCCAAGCATTCTTAATTTTGGTCAATTTGTATTTTCATACACTTTTACGTATACCTCTATATCACTTTTTTTCTCTCTTTGAAACCATTTCTTGATCGGAAACTGGTTGAGGTGCTGATGACATGAAATAAAAAATATTCAGTGATAAGATGTAATAGTGGTATTTTTTGTTACATTTATGTTGCCATTGGTTTGTGAAGATTAAAGTATGAATTTAACAGCTCAGTGTTGAGTTTACAATTGCAATTTCAAATCCGTTTTCAATTTAATTACTTTCTGGACTCGACTCGGACTTGGACTCGGACTGCATTAAGTACGCTGACCCAACTCTGCTATGGTGTAAAAAATGGTTCATGCAATGTAGGTGGTGAAAAGGAAGGGAGATAGCACAGTTCCCTGGGGGAACCCAGTGTTGCATATCAGACACTCTGCTCTGTAGTCTCACAAACTGAGGTCTGCCTGTCAGATACTCATTTATCCATGTGACCAGAGGAGCATCTACCTGCATATTCTCCAGTTTTTCCCTAAGCAGTTTTTCCCCTCAGTTAGCGGCAAAAGTATGACACAGGCTTACACTCGCTGAGAAAAATGATTGCAAACAAATATTAAAAATGCAAGAAAACATTCTGAACCTGAATTTAAAATATTAAACAAATTATTTGAAAATGTTCAATATCTGGTCACAGAGACAGCTTACATCCACACAGGCAGAAAGACAGAGATGCATGAAATGCAAAAACAGTGTCCTCTTCTTGATCCTCACTCTTGTTCAGTGTGGGCTGATCTGTAACCTCAAAAATCAGGGGTCAGGAATTCATTTCAACAACACAAATTTAATGAACATGCTTCTGAACTGCAGATCGGTTAAGAGTTTAGATGAGGTTTTTTTTTGTTGTTGTTGTTTTTTTGCGTTTGGTGCCTAGCAAGCTAAATTGCGGTATAATTACCGGAGCATAATGGAAGAAATCTACCATAAAGATTTATGAGCATCTGAGTATGCAGTACGAGTAGGACTGAGAATGTGTCGCTATGCTAGTGTGTGAGAGAAAGCAGGTATGTGTGCATGACCACAAGAGAAAGGAGGATTATATAGTATAAATTAGAGCACATGGGTATACAGTAAAAGAGAAATCATACACAGAAAGTGACAGAAAAGACAGACAGAAATACACTTAAAGAGAATTACACAGAACAGTGCATTAGTGATAGATCTTCATGTGTCTTTAAGCATCATGATGGGTCTTTTAATCTGTAGTTGAAATCTGCCAAACAGATGGGAAGAAGCAGGAACGAAAAGTTCCTAAAAACTACCATCCCCCACCCTCGGCCCACTTGTCCGCTACCCTGCTCTGGGAATAAGCTTACAGTCCCAGGGTCTGGACTGTGGAGCTCTGGCAAATACACAAGTTCTACTCACAGGAGAACAGAGCTGTAAGAGAATATGCAGCTGCAATATGTTTTAATGAGATCAACAGTTTGAAACATTTGTAATTTTCCAAAGAAATTTCATAACCTTGCCAGTAGCCATGAAAATAAAATAAATGCAATAAACAAGCTGTTTTTCTTTTAAATTCCTCTTCCTCAGATATGCCCTGTTTCCAAAGAAACACTGACAGAATGAAGATTGCTGTGAGCATGTGTTCAGTCTGGAACGTTTGATTGTTGAAGTTCCTGAGTGTATCTGTTCTAGATAATGCACACATGCTGTGACCCATCCTTAATCATAGAAAAGCAATAATAGACAGCAAATATAATATATATATATATATATATATATAGATAGATAGATAGATAGATAGATAGATAGCATTGTGTCTGGTCGATAACTATAACAGCAATCATGTTCACAATGAATGGAATCTATATGCGGTACTCATCCTATTATTCAATCTTGTTCAAAAGGATTGGAAATGAATGCTGACTGCTTAGATAGGAGGAATTAAATGTGTTAGCAGTACTCGTTTACAGCAGGAGCCGAGACCTCAGGCCCCCACATTCACTTCACCTCTTGCAATCTTTGTAATCCCATTTAACTGTGTCAAAATATTTTCTGTTCCACAGAAGTGTCACAGCATTTCCAAAATCCAAATGAAAACAAAAAAGCCAAATGAAAACAGCGATACATGCAGTGTCTCAGAATGATGAACACTTTCAGAAGAAACTGTGGAAAAACACTGCTGTCTGAAACATTGTTTTGGCAGAAACGTGTACTCCTGTGTTGGATATTCTGGCTCTGCTGGACATTTTACTGTAAGCTGCTCCCTTGTGTTGACTGGCTCTGATTTGGATATAATAACAGGAAATACAAATGGGCGGGTGGCAATCAGGATTTAGATTGAGATTAAAAGGACTAACGAGATAACTCAGGGGAGACAGACTTCCTCTACATAGGGGCTCAGCCTTGAGAAAATATGCTCCACATTTCCATTGTACATTAGCACATAACATACACGTGAACACCTCTAATACATATACACTGCCTCCTAGTGGAAACAATAAAAATTGCAAACATGGAACGGATTTATGTGTCATATCTTTCTTCTTTCCACTCTCTGTTCCTTGGAGTTTTTAGTAGAGGATGTTTTTTCCTTGCATTATTCCATGGATTTTTGTACAGCACACTATCCGTGGAAGATGAACCAAAATAATGGTCAACATATAATTCTGGTGGATAACATGGTGGTTATGTGTCATGTGAAGAAATAAGTACACCCCATGGAAATTGTTGGCTGACATATTTGGACACACAAACATTTGAAACAGTGCCTGTTAATAAAGTTGATGCATTCTATCAAATGACACATAACATTGACATTTTGTAGTAATTTTCACATTTTAAATGAAAAAAAAAACAGTTCAGTCACATGGAAAAAGTAAGTACACCCCTACATTTATCACACCTTCAAATCCATAAAATTAGAGTCAGATGTACAAGATTCCAGTGATGAGAACCTGCTTAAGGAGTGCAGGTGGAACCTCTCTTATTTATACCTCTCTCATATCTAGTATCTGGTGTTCCCTTTGTTATTGAGGTGTGTGGTGTCATGCCAAGATCTAAAGAGTTCTGTAAGGCCTTCAGAAAAAAGGTTGTGGTTGCCTAGGAGTCTCCAAATAATTTGAAATACATCATTCCACTGTAAGGAAAATAATCTACAAATGGCACAGATTTAAAACAACTACCATTGTCCAGGACCGGCCGTTCCAGCAAATTCCCAAGATCAGACCGTCTGATGCAAAAAGAAGTCTCCAAGAACCCCAAAATTTCATCACAGGATCTGCTAGTAAGTTTTGAAACTGTTGGTGTCAAAGTGCATGCTTCTACAATCAGAAAGAGATTGCACAAATTTGACCTGCATGGGAGGCGTGTCAGGAAAAAGTCTTTGCAAGACTACAGTTTGACAATGAGCATATAGACAAACACCAGGTCTTCTGGAATAATCTGCTCTGGACAGACGAATCAAAGATAGAGTTGTTTGGCCACAGTAACAGCAGACATGTTTGGTGCAGATCAAAGACAGCTTTTCAGGAGAAGCACCTCATACCAACTGTGAGGCACGGTGGTGGAAATGTCCATGGGACTGAACAGCTTGCATTCATTGATTCAACTATGAATTCTGCATCATATCAAAGAGTGCTTGAAGATAATGTGAGGTCATCTGTCCTAAAGTTGAAGCTGAACCAAAATGGACCTTTCAACAGCATGATGATCCTAAGCACACTAGCAAATCCACCAAGGAATGGCTCAAAAAAGGAAATGGAGGGTTATGGAATGGCCTAGTCAAAGCCCGGATTTGAATCCCATTTAAATGTTGTGGAGGGATTTGAAACAGGCAGTACATGCAAGAAAACCCTCAAACAACTGAAAGAATATTGCAGGGAAGAGTGGCCAAAAATTACAGCAAGCCTGGTGGAGAATTATGCAAAACGACTACAAAACATTATTTCTGTGAAAGGGGGCAATACTAGCTTCTGAGGCCGAGGGTGTAGTTACTTTTTCCACAGAAGAATATCATATCTATTGATATTTCTGTTGAATAAATGATTGAAAAAGCTCATTTTCCTTGTGGTTTTGTTCAAGTATATCAACTTCATTAATAGGCACTGTTTCAAAGATTACCAAATATGTCAAAAAAGCCAACAATTTCCATGACACTATTTGGCGACGAGAGCAAGGCTGGTCACTATTACATAATCTTATTTGATAAAGAGGATCACAACTCTGTTGCACATTTCTGATAGAGAAAAAAAGTCATGAACACTGTTTATATCATTCAATGCCAGTGCGTCTGGGATAAACACATTTCCAGAGGCAGCTCGTGGTTATTCCGGAAAAGGCCAAATAAGAAGGTGCACAATAAGATGAATGACAAGTATTTCGAAGAACAAAATGTGTTAGATAATGTAATGTGCTAAATAGTTGTGGAAAAGATAAAAGATCAAGTTCAATGGCACTGGTAGAGATAAGTGGACAAGAGAGCTAAAGGTTAAGCAAACACACAGTGGCATGAAAGATATTGCAGGGATAGTCAGTACTAGACCAGTATGGGATTTTGACATGAGGTTTTCCCACAAAAAAAAAAACCCACTTTAAACTTTGATCTTCTTCAACAAATATATTTTTAAATGATGCAATGCCTGCATTTTATGTAACTGCTTGTAGAGTCTGTGATTCTGCTAATGTGGCAGAGTAGTATTGGATTTCACTTGAAGCATCACTTTTTGGGTGTAATGAATATTGTGCATGTGTACATGCATGCCAAGACCTTCAACAAAGTCACAAAGTTACAGTATGACATACTATTTGATTGTTTCCCTTTGTTTTTCTTGTCTTGTACATATCAGACTTCATGTACACCTTAGAGCTAGCTGCATAATAGCTTGTGATTATGGCTTATGCTACAGGTAACCTGTCTTTCAAAGCTAGCAATAGACTCCTATAATCTCAGGTCATCTTTCTTCTCTCCTCGGGTGTGGCGGGCGTATAGTTATGGGGCCATTCAGAACTCCCAGTCCCACACTAATAGTCTTGTTTTCCATGACACCTGCACTGTAAGCTACTAACTGGTCTGCCTCTCAGGCCCTCACTGGGTACATTTTGCAGATTTTTACATATTGCCTGCTGTCATGTTGTCAACTGCTAGCATGCTTCATGGATGTGTGTGGGTTTGTCTGCTCAGGGTGAAGTCCAGGTTGAGGGCAGTCCAGGTGACAGTCCTGAATGCAAGAGCCTGTAGTACACTGGCATTGTATGCTTCGAGGTGGAAACTGTCCTGCGAATGGTGTGCACCCCATCTGGATCCAGTGCACTGTCTGATTCCTAATGTTCCTACAAGGACTGCTAGATTGTGTTAAGTGCCTATCATCACTATTGATGTTTTACATCAAAATTTACATCAAATACTACATCATTCCATCCCTTTGTGACTTTGCCGAAAGTCTCAGAATGCATGTACACATGCAAAGTTTATATCCAATTAAAGCTGCAAGCAGTGTTTTCGGGGGCCAAGCACCCAGACTGCACATTCGCAGACGTGCTACAATTTATACATAAGCAATCACAAGAAAGCAGAGCCATAACTATAAGCAAAGGGATTCAAGAAAGATTTGTCATTTTATAATATTTAGTTTGAATGTGATGATACAACACAACTTGTCTGTATGGCAGGAACAGCTTTTATCAGTGACACTGCTGCTTCTGAACATCCTCCCAGCTCTGGCTCATGAACTTATTGTTTGTGCCTTATGTTGATATTTACATTAGTTCATTTGACAGGCTACAACCGTACAGGGAGGGCTGAGGGTTAAGGGTCTTGCTTGAGGAAGCAAGCATGGCAATGCTGGAATTTGATCGTATAACCTCCAGTAGCCAATCAGTAGCCCAAAGCCTTAACCACTAAGTTACAACCACTGCTTTCAAATTGGTGCCTGTGGGTCGTGGTGTTAGGCTTAGCTCTCAGTGGGTTTGTTTGCTTTAGCGGCTGGAAAATATCTACACAAACTCTCTTGAGAAACAGAACAGATACCATTCATCAGCTGTGCAAACAAAGCATCTCTGAAGTTTTAAAACGTGAACAAGGGCATACTGCGATGGATTGGCACCCTGTCCAGTGTGTACCCCGCCTTGTACCCGATGCCTCCTGGGATAGGCTCCAGGTTTCCCCGTGACCCTGAAAAGGATTAAGCGGTATAGAAGATGGATGGATGGATGGACAAGGGCATATTCAATCTTTAATGTCCAAGTGACTTTGAAGATTAAACAAGAATGAATGAAGTTCAAGTGTGTACATAGATTTTGTTTTTAACCTTGACTAAATAACAACATTAACGTTAATGCCATTAACATTATGCCATATACTGGTTTATTCTCAAGAATGTTTATGTGGAGTTTAATTTCAAATAAAGCAAACTGCAATTACTGCGAAGTTCCTACATGTTTTTCAGATTATGTTCTTGGTAAGTGATCAGCACTATCAGCGAAGCCGTGGTAGGTGAAGGTCAGTAAACTCTATCGTGTACAGATCTGTATTGATTTTCAGGCCAGAATATAGTGCAATTTTTAAACATTTGCACAGGAGAATAGCAAAGTTTATTTATGGTATCACACACTTCTTAAAATATGCAGTGAAAATCAGCATTTCTACTAATATATATATATATATATATATAAAATATGCAAATTTACATTGCATTACATTATGTTACAGTGTCTTAAAATACATATTTACAAAATTATCACCTGCTAGCATACAATTAATTCAAAATGGCAACCAGGCACTATAGGGGAAAATGCTATTGTGTACATGCATGAACTAATAAATAATATATACAAAATACAACTACCAGATTGGCAAAATTATGACACAATTAATAAACAAACTATGACTTACTATGAATTCTATGAATTACAAATGAGCAATTCGGATGAAATATTCACAACCTGCACAAATCAGCAGACAAAAATACAAACAGCAATCATTTTCATTCGTGAGAATTAGTGTGTCTGAACGTCGCCGTCATGCCAGCGCGGTGCATTTGTTCATTCGTCCTCACTGCTGCAGGAGCCACTGGAGCTGTATGAGCTGTCATTGCAATAAGCTGTGTATGGAAACTTGTACATGGTGGGGTTCAGTTTGGGCACCCAAGCCCGTGGGACCAGGTACGTAGCCAGGTTGAACAAATCCACAAACACTTTGTAACGGTCACTATTTAAGTAGAAAAGCATGCTAAGTGTAAATCGCAAAAAGACGCTAGAATTGAATCTGCTGACAAATCATCACCCTGCTGAAAAAAAAGTAAACAGCTGGCCTAATAGGTTCCATTAAAACAGGAAACTAATAGTTTTCCATTACAAGCTAATTTATTAGGTTCTATATGTTCTCAATGGTTATGAAAGCCTAATGGATCTTTCCCATTAGAATCTACTGGTCCTTTTTACAGATTTCTTTATTATTGGTCATTTTTCTCATTAAAAACTCTGCATAATATGCCATGTTTTTCACTGTTATGATTGGCCTTTCCATTCCATTCAGTAATCTTTTATTAGTGGTTCAACACAGTTTATCACTAAAGACCCTATAAGGACCCTTTACAGTGTAATTCAACCCATATGGAGGAAAACACTCCATTGCTAAACCAGCATGGGGAAAAATGTAATGGTTTTGATATGTATTCACTGGTAATAAGATGCTTCACTCTATTTCTCATGTTAAATCGAACTCTTTTGAATTAGCATTAGTTTTATTAAGCGGATTATTGATTGATATGATATTATCAAAGGATCATATTCACCTGACAGTAGAGCGCAGGTAATGGTAACCTGAAGAGCCGCCTGTGCCTGCTTTATTGCCGATCATTCTGTGCACCATGCACACATGATTATCTGATAGCAAAGGTTGGTGTTTGTTAACTTTCTGACAGCTAACATGAATGTTAAATGAAGAGATGGTCCAAGCTACATACCACACATTAGAAACATTGCTAAGTTTGCTTTGTTTGTTTTGTTTGTTTGTTTGTTTTGAGAACCAGACTTACATCTCCATTTGGTCATAAGTGTATCAACCTCCATCAGGTATGTCAGAAGCTGGAACGGCACCTGAAACCGAGGCTCCTCTCTACAAGGGGAACCAAGAGAACTAACTCAAATATGTGTGGAACATCATCTGTTTACTAATCTCTATGCCTAGCCACAGTATCTATGAAAACACCAACAGTTATGACAGGAATACTCTCTCATATGTGAATCTCTGACCTGTAAAAGTAAATCATTAGGGCTCCCTGAAGGGCTCTGTAGGACAGCCGGCGCTCTCCTGTAAAGAAAGAATGCATATGTTTACGTATGATGTATACTGTAGACACTGACGTTCCAGGTGTATGTCGGATTCTCAAAGACTTTAGGCTGGTGTCAGTTGTCGTGGATAGGATATGTACTTGTTGCAGTCTAAAGATGGGAACAACCAACGGTGTGTCAGTGTTCACCTTTGCTTAAAAGATGTTCGTGATGTTTGGAGTCAAACAGATAAGTAAACACTTCGATCTGCTTAGTGAGATCCTCCAGCATGTCCTGCTTTTTCTCGCAGTTTGGCATCTTCTGTGAGCAGCAAAAAAAAGTGCACAAATTTGTTTAAGTTGTGTAAAATGTGACGTTAAGACAAATAAAAACCGTAATTGAACTTACCTCAAGCTTCTGCTTCTCCAACCTGTGACCTTCCTCAATGTTTGCCTGGAGCTTTCTCCAGAAGTCGAACCCGTCCCTTTCAAGACCAGGTGTTCTCTCTAGCCATTTCTAAAAAAACAACCCAGAATTGTACAGTTATGGACTGACTAATTAAACATAGCTGTTTCTCAGATATACAGTACATTAAGCATAACCATGGTCTAAGATGAATACTTAAAAAAATAATCTATAATCAACTGTAATTTCCATGCAATTGGTTATACAGAAGCCAAATATTACATTATACCTCTACAAGCTGAAGGAGCGTAAGCTCTTGCTCCGTTCTGAGCAATGCCTCACTCTCCTGGTCCTGGAATTTGTCCCTGTAGTGACGGCGGTTGTAAGGAACTCTCAATTTCTCAGAAACTCCAAACTTATTCTCAAGAAGACGAAACTGAAGACTTTGGAACCCTGAAGCTGAGGACAAGTATTCCCTGCAGCACACATGCACACATATAAAGAGATGTTTTACACTGAGCAAACCACTGAGTGTTTCTAATCGTGTTGCCTGGTAGTTTTTTAGTTCACGCTACATTGAAAGAAATGAGCAGTTTAACAGGGCATCAACCCCTGTGCGTTAAGTTAAGAACCACCTACAGGTCTCTACTCTATATTGAGAGATATACTTTAGTATTTAAAACCAATCAACAGCAATGCCATTATTTTCCCAGCAGCCAATGTATTATACATAATAACTTGTAGCCAAATACACTGGGGTCAAAAAGTCTGAGACCACATCAAAAATCTGTGTGGTTTTTTTTTGTTGTTTTTTTTTTTTTTTTTTACATAAACAGAAGGTTTTCGAATTTTGAAATGTTTAAAACAAAGTAAGAAAATGGTCAATATTTTTAATATTTACTATTTAAATGTAATCGAATTTGTCTAATCCATTCTGTTGAAGCGCGTGTTCAGACGACGCTCCGATGGGATTTGATCTAAAATGGATCGTAAGGTTGGATGGTAAAAAAAAGGGACATATTGAAATTCATGTAAACATTCCAGAAGATTATCATTTTCAATTACGTTGTTGTCAATAATATCTTTTGTGATGAAAATCGCTGTATTCAGTTAGAAAAGAATGCAAAATAGAAGCGTTTTTACGCGTGATCTCAGACTCTTTGGAGGTCCAACCTTTCATGAGGTCTCTACGAGGTGTGATTGTACTTATTTTTGGTTACCTGAAATCAAAGAAATCCAAAGCAGTCATGGTCTCCAGCACAGCAAACTGGTCCACCAGCAGCCTGAAGATCATAGTGATCCTGTGGATGCGGCTCACCACCTTCAGCATGTTCCGCTCATCGCGAATCTGACATTCGACAAATCATTCTTTTTCACTCTTCTTTCTTTATGATAACTCACACTTCATTTCTGTTAAACGTGCAGTCTAACAGATGACTGTGTCTGACTCACATGATTGTGAATGAACAGTTCCCGAACCGAATCAAGCTCCCACATGATCTGCTTAAACCACAACTCATAGGCTAAAACAGAACAAAAAGGGTCGTATTTACAGATCTAAACATGGCATTCTTTATCAGTGACAAACACACGTAAAACTTGAATGAGATATAGTGAATGAGAATTAAGATAATAATAAAAAAATAAGCATGGTATCAGTTACATTGGTGGGTGACAATGAACAGATGTTCATCATGGATTTTGTTGCCTTTCAGTTCGCTCTGCAGTTGCTGAGCATTAATAACCTTATCCAGCTAAAAGAGAGGTGAAAAATCTATTAACTTCTCTCACTAATACAGAGAACATTGTATATTATTTTACAAACTGAATTATATTTACCTGGAGGTACTCTCCATAAACAATTTCACCTTTGGTGGCTTTGTTGGTGCTGTGTTGGGAATCATCTTCTTCCTCCTCTATCTCACTGGGATTGGTTTTAAAACTAATTTTTAAAAATAAAAATAAAAATAACAAAAACATATATGTGGTTATGAAAAATATTACATGAAAACAATTGTGATTTCCCGCCATTTTAAATAACGGGTTAATAAAAAAAGAAATGTATACGCACTGGTGAGTTTTCGCTAGAAATGGACATCCACTCATGTCTTTTTTTTTTTTTTTTTGCCACCAAAATGCTCCACAGAAATTTTTCCACAGAAAGTTTTCGCGAAGTTTTGGAGACCGGACAAGGGACATCACTATTTAAAGGTTTAATGTGTCCAATCAGCAGCCTGCCATCAACCCCTGCCCACCAAGAAAAACCCAGCATGACAAATAGTATGGTGTAGTCATGTATACACAGTCATTTCCAGTGAACTGCCTTTGAATGTTTTTATCTTTAAAGAAAAAAAAAAAAAAAAAAAGCAATTCTGGGAGGGATCGATGCACCTTTAACACGCTTTATTTGGCTAGCGTACTCCGTTTTAACAGCTCACACGAGCAGTGGCACGTTCAAGTCGAAATGTTTAACAAGGCGGTAAACATGCAAATGCTTTCACAGCTAACGAATACAGCAATCAGGTCAAGAAAGAAGTACAACGTGATCAGTATGCTAAGATTTCACGTCCACGGGGACGTCTCTGTACTCGGAGAAGATGATGTAGTTACACAAGGACGTCATGTCTCAATACATAATCGTCACATCATTCCCAACAGTCCATCAAATTTGATTCGATACTCTCATTATATCATTTTCTCCACAGACACTGTAGAACTGAGAGACCAGTGAGATGATTAAACTATGTAATCGGTAATATTTTGTAAAATAAAATAAAAAAGTGAATTCTCCACATATTTGCGGCTGTTTTTGAGGGAACACTGCACAATTTCTAGAAATGTCGGAGTCTTAAAAAAAAAAAAAAAAAAAAAAAAAAAAAAAAAGGCCTCTACAGCTTGGGCCTGAGAGCAAAGGTTGTAGAAAGTGGAATGTTTTTGTAGCTGGTATTTGGGTCAATGTATACTTTGTGCAAATTTATGAGGAGCAAATAAAACAAGCTAGCAGGGGTCACATCAAGCTTGCTCATAACCAAGGTGTGTTGGGTGACAATTTTACACATGAACACGAGAGACGTTTCACAGCATTCCACAGTGGAACGGTATGAAAATAAAGCTGTGTGTGTGATATGTATATGTATAACATGTATGCATGTGTAATAATGTATTCTTGAATAATATAAAAGAAATGAGTTAAGTAAAAAGCCAACTCAGACTTTTGGAGCGTTGCTGGAGGTACACTAAAACAGAATTTTAAAATGAAAAGAATTTTATATTGTTGATTTTTTAAAAGTTAAAGAGCTGCAGAATCAATATATATTTATTTCAAGTCATAGTTTAAGCAAAAAGTGAAATTGACAACACTTCTTGTAGCTGATGGCTTACAGTATGTTGCTAATGTTGTAAGGAAGGAAGGTTACAGCTTATATAAGATTAGCACTGTGTGATAATCATAAAAAGAGAAAAACTCCCTGAGACGATATGAGGAAGAAACCTTGACTCGAAAGGGAACCCGTCCTCATCTGGGTGACACGAGATAGTATGATTATAAAGAAATCCCTTCTATAAAATGTGCTAATACTACACTGTCAAATAGTAATATGGTGTAACCAGGAAAACCGATGGAGACTTGATTGCAAAACTATTTGTGGCAATCGTAGTCGTAGCCATCATAGCATAACTGTTCATATGAATTGAAGTCCAAAGCCATCTTATGGTTTTTAAGTGGTACCTAGCAGAAGTAGGGCATCAGGATGGATCACGCAGATCTGGTAGTAGTCCTTGGGGTCTTCTCCCGAAGAGGAGCTTGAACAGGGTAAAGTCTGTGGGGTTTCACGGACCGCAAGGCAGGACGTATGGGCAGGAGCAGATCCCAGTTTCTCCCTTCCTCGTCTACCAGCCACTGCAGCATTCTCTTAAGTCCTGATCTTAATCCAAAAGAAACGTTGTGTTATGATCTGAAGCAAGCAGTTCATGTGAGGAAACCCACAACTTCCAAGAGTTGAAGCAATTCTGTACTGAGGAATGGGATAAAACTCCTCCAAGCCGATGTACAGGACTGATCAACAGTTACCACAAACATTTAGTTGCAGTTATTGCTGCACAAGAGGATCACACCAGATACTGAAAGCAAAGGTTCATATACTTTACGGTCACAAATATGTGATATTGGATCATTTTCTTCAATAAATAAATGACCAAGTACACTCAGCAAAAAAAGAAACATCCTCTCACATTCAACTGCTTTTATTTCCAGCAAATTTCTTAACATGTGTAAATATT
>JANDJT010000002.1:22745293-22770881 GCA_024331685.1 Stegophilus panzeri | reverse complement strand
CACCCCCGCCGCCCTGCCCCATTTTCTCGCCAATTTTTCACCTGCCAATTCCCACCCACCAGCCAGCCAGCTCTCCCCAGTCATACCACAGCTACCAAGCAGGGAGGTTGAAAGCTAACTTCCAAGAACATGAAGACAGCCAACTGCTGCTCATGCTTCATCACAGGGCGGTATACAGCACCACACTCAATGGAAAGTGCTATCTGCCCTCTTCTGCATGCATGAGCTCACAGATGTCCATGATTAGCTAGTGTCGCTGTGATCGACAGGGGACAGTGAGCATGCCAGCCCTCCCATCCAGAGAGCATGGCCAATTTTACACCGTTGGCTCCCGGCTGTGGAACCGTCAGGATTCAAACGTGCAATCTCCTGATGTCAGTGCAAATTTCTCTCTTTCTTTCTTTTTTTTTTTTTTTAAAATACAGAATTTAAACAAAAACTCAACTACTTACCGACAGCTCGTACAGCTCCTGTAAAATACAACAGTCAACGAAAGCGGTGTCACTATTTGCCAAAACATTAACACGATCTCTGCCAGAACATGATACGTTCTCGTCTAGCACGCAGCGAGGGCAAACGCACCATGTCCTGCTCCGGTGACATCACAGGTTCAGGAAGGAGCTGCTTGGGTGGGCGCACCACAGTGGGCATGATGCGTTCATGAAGAGAAGTCTCCTCTTCGGTAGCCTCCTCCAGGATCTGCGACACACGCGGTGTATTTCAGCATTACAGGAAAACTTGTGTCTTTGAACAGCAGGCATTATTACTTTATAAATAATTCAAAAGTTAAAGACAGTCAATTACTAGAGACATTAGGGCCTTTCAAAACAAATTCCACTGTTTGAATGGTTATTATTATTATTTTCTCTCTCTCTTTTTTTTTTTTTTTTTAAATCATCTGTGTATTTTAAGGCAACAAACCCATATTTAATGTACCGTATTAAAGTAATGTAGCTGTTCCTAGAACAAACTACTTTTATTCACCGTATAACAAAATACTACACCACCGCTTCCCTTTTAACATAACCGTCTCAACGTTATTGATGAATTAAACAAATCCCAATGTACAAACTATTGTATTTGTCCACAGCATCCATGGCCATATTTATCAGTGTTTATAAGCATGAAAGATTCACGTGGCAAAGGATACGCATTTTTTTCTAACCCGTGCAAACAGGAAAAGGAAATACTGTTGACATCCAAGCACCATTTTAAGGACACACAAAGGAAACTGGCTCGTTATCCGTTTTTGTCGTTGCTGTTAATTACCTCTCTGGTCAAGAGAGTGATATCCGGAGCGATAATGTTAGTGGGTTTAGTCGTTTCTCATAAATGAATGCGATGTAGCGGTGAGTTTTTAATACAGGGAACTGTTTCAAGACGTGGAGCATGGCAGAAATGATTTAACATTATCGCTAGCATCAAATAAGATCAATTATTATTAACAAAGCAAACATTGCAGGAAATGCCTAAAATGCAGCGATTTAACCCTTAAAGTCCTAGATCGATTTTTGGGAAATCTGACTCTTCTGTTGTTCGTTTTTCTAAACTAGTCTAGCAGTCAGCATCGAGTGCCATATATCATTTTAAACAGGAGAACTTTCACTTTCAATCTAGCTTTAAAAAAATGTAAAAGTCCCAATTTTAATTATTTTTTTTGTCTGAGAATGGATGAATTACCCAGAATTTTTGGAAAAATGGCAAAAAACACAATTTGGTAGTTTTTTTTAAATTAGTTTTTTTTTCTTCTGTGAACTCAAACAAAACCTCTTGAACTCTGCATTTTTTTTTTCTTTACAAACTTATACCTGGCTGTTTTAGACTTCCAAATGAAGTTTTGTCTTCATCTAGCATTCCCTTCATCAAGTTATAGCCATTTATTTCAATATTACTCTAGGCGTTTTTATTTACTGACAATGTAGATGAGTCCATAAAAGGGAGGTCTCTTTCAAATGAAGAATTTCCCCTCCCCCAAAAGAAACATGTTGATTGGTGGAGTAGATGACAGTTTGAGCCACGGGAAGGGCGGGACTAAGCAGAAACAGCCATTTCCTGTTTGGCTCAGTAACACACTGCATACGTTTCCTTGAGGAATCAATGCTACAAGATGCGATAGCGTAACCACGATCTATCCGCATTCACTACGAAGCATCCGAACGTCCAACCGAGACAAGTGTGATCTCATTGAAAAGCTGAGCCCTTTACGGGGCTTTTTAAAGCATACGATTTGGATTAGCTGCTCAAAGGTTTCACAATTACGAGCAGGACTAAGATTGGGTTTAATCGAACATGATGCAAAACAACAACACAAGTGAAGAACAAACCCAGCCAGTGGCCTCAAACATCTTCAGGTCCAGAGGGTCTCCAGAGAGTTGGCCCTCGATCTTGGTGAGAGAGTGACACGTGGCCATGCAGGCCACAAAGTGAGACTTCACCAGACTCTCTTTATAGGCGTTCTCCTCTGAGTGATGGAACCTGGAGCGTGAGAGACAGAACAGCAATACTCTGTACAATCATCCAAAGAGATAAAGGAGCAGATATTTAAGATAGACGACCACGAACACAATACAGTACACGCTTGCACCTGGACCTAGATTATATTGTTACTAAAGCTTGTGCTTATTTGACGAGAACCATGTTGCGTACCTGCTGTTCTCTACTCTCTGCACGCCCCACAGATCCAAGCCATCTTCAGTGAGCGTTCCTGTCTGTAGCAGGAAGATAAAGAGAAGTTACATGCTAAGCTAGGAAAGTGACCGTACTAGAAAGGGCTGTTTAATATCACAGTCCTGACTACTACACTCGGGTTATTCTAAAACCATATCACCCTGCAGCTCTCGCCTGGTTTCTCACTGAAGCTAAGCAGGGTTGAGAATGGCCAGAACCTGGATGGGAGACCTCCGGGGGAAAACTAAGTTTGCTGCTGGAAGTGGTATTAGTGAGGCCAGCAGGGGGCGCTCGGTCTGTGTGGGGCCTAATGCCTCAGTATAGTGACGGGGACACTACCGTAAAAACAGCACCGTCTTTCGGATGAGACATTAAACTGCAGGTCCTGACTCTCTGTGGTTATTAAAAATCCCAGGGCACTTCTTGTAAAAGAGTAGGGGTATAACCCCGGTGTCCTGCCGAAATACCCCCAGTGGCCTTTCCCTATCACGGCCCCCTAATAATCCCCATCTCTGAATTGGCTACATCACTCTCTCCTCTCCACTAATAGCTGGTGTTGCTGCCGTCGCATCATCCAGCTGGATGCTACACACTTGTGTTGGTTGAGGAGATTCCCCCCATACTATGTAAAGTGCTTTGAGTGTCAGGAAAAGCACTATATAGATATACCTGTAACTAACTAACTAAAGCAAATCAACTATACAGCGTAGTAGGATGGGCAAGGAAAGTTATAGGGCAGTAACAAAAGACAATTGTTTTAACAAAAATGCTAGCGCAATGGGGTTAGGGCTTTTAACTTTGGGTTGGGTGATTGTTATATAATGTGAAGTAAGAGTTATATTTTTTCACATTATAATCATACTCTTGTTTTCTGACAGAACGCACAATGTCATGGAATAATTTACCAGCAACATTACATTACATTACATTACATGCCCGTTCTGAATGAACGGTATTCTACAAGAATACTGTGCAAACAACGCTACACCTTGTTAAGCCTACGTACCTTGTCAAAGCAGATAAGGTTGAGTTGGCCGCAGATGTTGATCCTCTGCGGACTGATACAGAAGATGCCAAGGTTCCTGAGACGTCGCTGTGCGTACACGATACCCGCCGTCATCGCCGCAGGCAGTGCGGGTGGCACCGTGATGGTGATGATGTCCAGCGACTCGATGATGATGGTTTTAGCAGGAACCTACAAGTACAGGAATCTTAAATTAAATTAAGGTATTTTGCTATTTTTTATATAAACATCTCACATAAAAATCACATCAGCTTGTCACATCTCACATAAAATCACACCCCCCCCCCCAATAAAACATTTTATTTACAAAAATATATCTTTTTTAAATGGATGACTTGACGCTAAATCAGTTGAGAAATCGATTAATCAAGAAATCGGTGGAGAAAATGTCAAGAATACATTTCTGGAAATTCTCGCCAAAAAGGGTGTCTACTTTGAGGATGCTAAAATACTAAATTATTTTGATTTATTTTGGATTTTTATCACAACATAAATCCCAAATAGTTCCATTTGTGTTACTCCAGAGTTTTGATGAGTTTTATTATTCTAAAATGTGGGAAAATTTATAAAAAATAAAGAATGAGTATGTCTAAACTTTTGACCGGTAGTGTATATTAACTATTAATAAATATTAAAGTAAATAAAAAGATATACATCCAAACTGAACCAAAACATAAGACTCCAAATAACAAATAAAAATAGAGACATCCAAAATGAATTAAATGAATTTAAAAAAATCATTCAAATAGCGCAACAAAATTCGTCAGTGATGGTTTTTATTTGGCCTCTAGCGGCCGCTCTGGTACTGTATAATGACAGCGGACTCTTTTCAGCCATCCATATGGATTTCTGCCGATAACCAATCAAATCGGTCGACCTCTAATAGTAACTTAACAGTCAATATAGACAGGTATTCGTTATTTTTTTATGTACTGGCAGGGCTACAATAGTGCTGAAACCCCTATAGTGTAGAACGGTCACTGTTACCAAAGGGGGGGGATTAAAGGAAAATACAACATATTTGATGTATCAGGTAGAGAAGGGTACTACCTCATTCATTATGCTCAGCACGATCGAGTAGACAAAGCCAATGCCAGCCACACCAACAAGACAAAGCAGGAACAGATAGGCATCTCTGTAAAGCTTAAAGTCTGTGGGTTTAGGGTACAAGATGCTTCGAATCAGCTGTCCCTTGGCTGTACTGAAGCCTAGAACAAAGTAATGAGCGTGAGCAAGCATACGGAAACACACACATGTACCCATGCACAATGAGCTGCTTGAATGATTATTGTTTTAAATAATTATATGCTTGGAGTGTATTCTTCCTCAGGACAAATATAAAACCTGTTACCCGTCACTAAATCTTTAGTAATAAGGGCAGCATGACTTGTGCTATAATAGCGAGTGGCATTTTCAGTTTTACACTGACTACGGAAGACGGAGTTTATCAAACTTAAAATGTTCCTTAATCAGGCACAAAGGGAATGAAAAAAGCAGGAAAAAGGGACGTGTTTGTCGTTGCCACTTACCCGTCCTGACCACCACAGCTTTAACCAGTTCTCCTGAATAGAAACGGGTCTGGATGATGTGTGTGCCGCAGAACAGCGTGTGCCTCTTATGCTCTTCCATATTGTACACCTTGTCCCCCTCAGACCCCCTGTCTCCATGTTGAGGGTTGGGCAGGTTAGTCTTCGTGACGGGCACACTTTCACCTAGTGAACAGAAGAGAGAACGAGAGAGAGTGTGAAGAATTGTCATTTGTTGTCAAGTACAAATTGTCAGGAAGCTTGGGTCAGAGTTCAGGGGAGCCATGACGCAGTGCCTCTACAGCAACTCGAGTTAAGTGCCTTGTCTAATACCGGTAAGGTAGGCAGTACAGGGGCGTGACCTCAGTGGGCCTCAGTGTCCACGAAACAAGGAGATGGGGATTTTTTTTTTCTTTTTTTCCCACAGGACCATTATTAAACTCTCAAATCTCAAATGATCAGTTCAATAATATTAATCTCAATTCATCACCAGTTCTACTTTGATACCATATAATCCTGTATCCATGGGTAGTGAGATACTTTCAGAGAACTCAATGAATAAGGGGAGGGAAAAGAAAAAAAAAAAGTGCACAACCAATTAAAGATACACAGTCGGGGGGGGGAGACTAAGTATTGGACGGGTCAACTTTTTTTTTTTTTTTTTTCCAGTAAAATACATTTCCAATGAGGTTATTCACATGAATATCAATATGTTCTGCAACAATAAGGCTGCAAAGGTCTTGGGAGAGCTCTTTGCTTTTACCCATCATGAGATGTTTCTTGTGTGACACCTTGGTAACGAAAAGCCTTTTTATAGACCATCAATTTACTAACCCAGCTGATATTAATGTGCACAGATAGGGGGTATAATTACTTACAGTTTTCAGCTGGTTCCTTACCTTGGAGAACTGATTTTTCTTAGCGTGTTCAATATTTTTTCTCCCGTGTCATTCCACTTTATCACACAACTTTATTTATGGACTTCTTTATATTTCCGGATTTCTTGAGTTAATACTGATGTCTGGTGAAAATGTCATGCGAATAACCTCACTGGAAATATATTTACTGGAAAAAAAATGTTGACGCGTCCAATACTTATTTCCCCCACAGCACAATCAGGACTCTTCTAATAAGAAGATTACGAATGAGCATTTTCTCTCATTTTCTAACACAGACCCAACGATTCTGGAGTTTACTCGACGTAAGTACTGTTCCTGGATATTTTGATGCATGTGTTTTCATGCGGTCTAAATCTGTGTGACGGTATCGGTTAAAAACGACTCAAGGGGATAAAGTCAACCTGGGTGAAATGACCGTACATTCACAGAATGAAATGCCTTTGTACCTGTTGCAACATTGCGGTCTGAGGAGTATCTAAAGAAACACTCCAGCCAGGTACGAGCAAAGATGAATACAACGATGGATGGATTCTGACAGATGTGGTTTAGCACTAATATTACACATGCGGTACGATTCAGTAACTGAAGCAATTCGAATCGTAGAACCTGTAAGCATGCTCTCGTTGACGATGCAGGTTCCACTAATCAGCACTGCGTCACAGGGCATGATGGTTCCGTTGCTCGGGATGACCATGACATCACCTGGGACTAGGTCTGTAGATAAAGCTTCTTCGATCTCTATATTAAGGGCACATAGAATAAATAAATAAAATAAATAAATAAATAAATAAATAAATAAGTAGGTAAGTAAGTAAGTAAGTAAGTAAGTAAGTAAGTAAGTAAATAAATAAATAAATAAAGAGCTGGACAGCAAGGGAGAGAAGAACGTGGTAGAACCTGGCTGCAAATGTTCAGTGAATACCAACTTTACGTAAATGAGCGAGGTTGCTACTCCGTGTTCAGCCAATCAGGCGATGGCTTCAGTAAAAGGGGGAAGAGCATAGAAACACTGTGCATGTTCAGCAACAAAATGTGCAACTGGACATGTAGAGGAAGGCAGATAATCGAGCCTTACAGCCCGCTGTCTAGCCAACATTTTATACAGGGTTGAAGGAAGAGAAATGATTTTAAGATGGAACTTGAATCTTACCGTTATTGGCTCTGCAGACCGATACACGAACAATACTGTGGGTAGCCACCATGTCGTGTAACGTGATATATTGCTACAAAGAATAAAAAAAAAAAAAAAAATTACATAACTATACACTCCCTGTACTACTCAGGTAACCGAAGAACGGGCACACAAACGACATTTGTGTCACATAGCAAACGTGACCGAGTTTCTCTGGACATCTTATTCTGATGGAACGTACGTTTAAATGTACTAGTGCTAGGCAAGAGAGCCTAAAATCGCTGACTCACCTTTCTGATGGTGTACAGAGAGGTAGCTATCGATATGATTGACATTAACATTATAGCCATAGCGTAGTAGTAGTATTCGTCAGCACACCACAGGATAACGCTGAAGAGCTGGAAGATGTAAAAGGGGTTGAGGACCTAGGAGGAAGAGCCAGACGGAAGAGGGATATGAACGAAGCTGCACGTGCGACACACATGGAAACTACGGCACTGTTCGCAAGCAAATCATGCAGGAACTGGTACAGGTAGTGGCACAACAACATGACATGACATGACATGAACAGACACTGTGGCCAGCTCGGTGGTTTTCCTGCAGAATTGGGCTATGTGATGCAGGGGGACTTTTCTAGATGAATTAAGAATGCCATAGGGGTCTGCTAGTGAAAAGGCTCATCAGTAGAAATGACATCATTAATGTAAATGCTTCAAATAAAATAGTAGACTACTTTTATTCTATAAACGTGCTTCTTCATCAGTAAACCGATCTACTCTTACGACTATATAACAACACACCACCATTTTAAGAGTTTAACACTAGGACTCATCATGTTTCACTCGGACCATATGATCACCAGTTCAAAGTCGTAACTGCTGCCCTTAGGGTTTAATATTACTGTGTTGAATAAAAGCATCCTGAAACGCTACTAGTTTTAAATAGCCATCAGGCTGGGTCTGTCATGAAGATCAGGCAACCGTGTTTACTCTACAGAAACCGTTATGGGTTGAACACTGTGCTTTAACCGTGAAACGCTGAAGCACGTCATTAAATTGACAAGCTGATATACAATCTGGCTTAGACCACATGTTAAACTGAATGTTTTTGTGGGACCGAAGCTGAAGGTCCTACCTCCTTGATTAGCAGCTTGAAAAGGGAAGGCACTTTCACAGCAATTTCATTCACTCCAAAAAATAGTCTCCTAAAAAAAAAAAAAAAAATTAAATAAAAAAAAAAACAGTAAATGAATACACCATTTATAAAACAGCAGTATTCTTGTGAACACCTGAGGGGATGCTGGTCCGGTTAAGGCGGGGTGATCCGAAATTTCATTAAAAAAAAAAAAAAAAAACTCTGATAGAGATGAAGTGTGTGCACCAACATTAAATCGATATGCTCACAGAGGACACGTGATCCTGCACTCTTTACTGATTAATTCCTGGGGTTTTTTTTTTTTTTTTTTTCCCTCCAAAATGGTGTCTTCCACACATTATAAAAGCAAATCTAAGACTCTGGACCTGAGGAGAGCAAGCCCAATACCTGTATCAGGTTTATTTACAGCAATAAAAACTCAAAACTGTGTAGGACTAAATGTGAGAAACCCCGCCCTTCTTTCTGTTTTTTTTTTTTTTTTTTGACTGAACGTCTGTACCGTGCCCATTAATCAGATGCGTCACACGCGGTGTGATTATATAATTGTTCAACAGTTACTGTCGTGAGCGTTCGGCCAGCACCTGTACTCCTGTTGGTTTCGGTTGAGGCCGTCACTATGCTCCGAGTGGATGCTGGAACACCTAGGCTCCAAATCCTCGAGACCCCTGCGTACACCACAGCAGTATTAACAAAAGACAAACAGCTGTTTATTCACAGCTGTCTTCAGTCCTGTTTCAGGTCAGCAAGTGAAGAACCACACATTTGGGTGGGAAAAAAGAGAGAGAGAGAAAAAAGAGAAAGAGAGAGACAGATAGAGAAGAGAGAAAGAGAGAATAGAGAGAGAGAGAAAGTGGGGAAGACAGACAGAGAGAGAGAGAGAGAGAGAGAGAATAGAGAGAGAGAAAGTGGGGAAGAGAGACAGAGAGAGAGAGAGAGAGAGAGAGAGAGAGAGAGAGAGAAAGCAGGGAAGAGAGAGAGAGACAGAGCGAGAGAGAGAGCGAGCGAGAGAAAAGAGGCTGCTTACGTTAACACTTCATAATTTTGGACAGCTTCGTTCCAGTAGTACTTTGTGCTATGGAGAGTAAAATAGCGGATCTGAAAGGATTTTTTAAAAAAAAGGGGAAAAAAAGAGAGAATAAATAAACGCACAGAAATCCCAAATTCAGCAGTTATGTTCTCAGCAACGTACTACAGCGAAATAGGTCTTGCAGCAAAAATCTGGTACGGACACAGGCTGGTTTTATGCTTACTGCTACGCTTTAGTCAGTCTGCATGAGTGAGGTGTTTTGGCCATCATGATTCACAATGATATCGTCAATACGCATATATCTATGTCCAAAATGTGGTAGGATGGTGTGTACCTGTACAGGCTGGTACTCTGCGTATTTTCTGATGAAGCCTTTGGCTGGGGCGTCAGAGGGGTGGGGGGTGTGGCCGTTGGCCATGTGGGTGGTGCTCTCCGAATCCAGGCTGCTATAAGGGTCCTTTCCAGGGGCCAGCATCACACGCACCTTAGCTAGGAACCAGCGCTTAAACTCGTCCTGGATGACACACGCGCACACACACACACACACACACACACACACACATACACACAATGTATTTCCATAGTAAAGTAATTTACATAGATTCTGCCACATGAGCAATTGGTGACGACCTAAACAAATGGTTTTAAAACAATCACGATAACAAGGAGATTAACATGGACAGTTATTCAAATCCATTCCTATGAAACCACTAGTTGGTTCTAGAAACTGTCTTCACACAGAATTTATATATGCGTGCGTGTGTGTGTGTGTGTGTGTGTGTGTGTGTGTGTGTGTGTAAGACAATGCAGAGGAAGAAGGAGCACACAGTAAGAAGGAGAAGATGAAGCACAGGAAGATGATGATGAAGAAGAATATTATGAAGAAGAGGAGGAAGAAAAATTAACTGGAACATTAAAAAGATAATGAAGAAGAAGAAGAGGAAGAAGGAAGGAAGAAGAAGAAGAAGAAGAAGAAGAGAAGGAGGAAGAAGAAGAAGAAGGAAGGAAGAAGAAGATGGAGAAAAAGAAGAAGAAGAAAGAAGGAAGGAAGAAGAAGATTATGAGGAAGTTATGGTTAGGGAAAATTAACGAGAACGTTAAAAAGATAATAAAGGACGAGAAGAAGAAGAAGCGGTACGTACAGTGCTCTGGAGCAGTACCACCTGAGCATCGCGGATGGTTGTGCGGGTGCACGTGCCCTTGACACACCACTCGGGCAACCAGTATAGCAGCAGCAGCAGAAATCCTCCGGTACACAGCACACCCACTGCCACTAAGGCCAGCTTCCAGCGGCACAGCTTGTACCCTCTCATCTCCTGTGACATGGACATAGCTCTTACACCAGTGTTTGCCACCGAACAGATAAAAAGTTTCATTCAGGACCTTAAAAGGGGGTGCTCCAGAACCTGTAGCGCTATGAAGGACTATCATGGACGATAATTGTGACACACATTTCCCCGTACTGAGCAAAGAGGAAGAAAAAAAAAAAAAAAAAAAAAACACCACAACATGGCCACACTCAGTGACCAAAAGTAAGTGGACACCTGACCACCACACCAATGTTCCCATTCCAAATCCACTCTTCTGGTAAAGATTTTAGTAATTATAAGACCTGCAGTAACCACTGTATATGTATATGATCACAACGTTTGTCGGACATTGTATTTTGTATTGTTTCAAGCTAGAATTTATGACGGGGCTGCACAATGCTAAAATTAATCTCCAGGGATGTAAATAAATAAATAAATATGCTCGGCACATAGATCAACCACGTCACTAATTTCCCCACATTGTCGAACATGGCGCGTGTCCCGGACGCTGCACCGCCACCATACAAAACGGACTTTAGAGTGTGAATCGGTTATATAGTCACGGATTACAAATGATATTAACTGCCCCAACAACTGCCCTCAGACGCTGATTATAAGTGCGTTACGAGTCAGGCTCTCGTCCATGGTAACAGCACATATATATTACAGTTATAGTAGGAGTGAGGTAAGGTAAGTAAGATCATAAGAGAAAAGCTGCGTCCCCTTCCACGGTCACGTGAACACGTTATGTAACCCTCTGCATGATGTGCTAACTTTCCTAAACAGCTGCACATAGGGAGCCAGGACACTAGGTCATGGAGCAAGAATACAGCTGCAGCACTAACGCTTCAGTTACGGCTACTCGTGCCGGCTACAGTCTCGCTAATCTGCCGAGTGAAAACCTCACAATTCGTTCGTCTTTCCAACTAGAACGCGTTGTATGATCAAATGGATTTGAAGGTGCGGGCAGACGAGCTTACCAATTCATCCTCCAGCCCCTTATTAATAATCGTCAGGTCCTCCTTCTCCATCCTGGGCTCCTGCTCCAGCTCCAGTCCAAAGAGTACGGATACTTACCTGTAAATATCACACAGTGTCTGAATGAGTTCAAGATGTACAACATACACACCCCCACACACACTTTCCAGGCCTCTCCGGCAGCATTTTATAAAAACAATAAGAAAAATACAGCTGCTTTATCCGTTCATCACCACCGCACAGACACTTACAGATTTGTTTTGTTCTGATTTGTTTCCACATAACTCAACATACTGCTTTAGCCTTTCACGAGTCTACACAAACGCCTACTGCATTTTCGGCTTCGGGAACACTTTACATTACACTCCTTATATAAGCGCAGAGCTGAGCGCGTACGGCACTGACGAGAAAGCATGTCGGATCCCAGCAAGAATCAGATACCAAAGCACGAGAGAAGAAAAAAAAAAAGCAAAGTGAGGCGAATATATAAATTAGGAGTTGAAACACGGCTTCACAAACAGGGGTGGGGTTGCTTGATTCCCAAACGGGGCTGTGAGAGAAACTCAGTGTGCTCATTCATTTATTTTACAAATGAACTTTGGAAATATCGAAGACAGCTTGTGTGTGCTGATTTAAAAATTATTTTTTTTAAAAATGTTAGCGTGAGTCGCATTCAGACAAGCCACGATTAGTTTAAGTGTACATGTTATAAATTTTCGCTATGACGACGCTGCACTGGCGTAGTTTGGCATTATAAATGGACTGAATTCCACGTCCACCTTCCTTTGCTAAACAAACCAGTGTTGCGTCTCAAACCGCATACTTGTATAGTATTCTAGACCGTTATTGAGTACTAAACAGTAACCAGCTTTCCTATTACAATATTTGAAGATTTTCTATTTGAATATTTATAAACCTACACACTAAATAAATAAATAAATAAATAAATAAATAAATAAATAAAAAGGTCTGTTTTGCATACTTCTGGATTATTAAATACTTTCGAATGTCTAGTCATGAAAGGATTTTCGATTTGAGACGATGATAATCGCTATGACGGTATAAAGCTTTAAGATAGATGAGGCTCGTCAATCTGTTTAACATCCTTGTGCATAAAACCGTAAAAATGTGAAAGCTCGACTTGAGAACCCGACCCGACGGAGACGGATGTTTTAGCTCTGACGTGCCGTCTAGCGGATGAGGTTTTTAAATCTTCTGGAGGTACGTGAAGATAAACAGCGAGTGGGAACAACGCTGCTCGTGCTGCCGCAGCTAATGCGAGCAAAATCGATTGCCAAGCAGAACCCTCTGATTCCCACTAGACTGGTCAGTGCGAGGAATATTCCTGTGGCTTTTAGTCACTTATCTTACACATACCATTGCTAAGGACATAACGAAAGGTTCAAAGACTGCAATCGTCCTGAACTTTAAAAAATATTTACATTGATGGCATTTGGCATACGCCCTTATCCAGAGCGACTTATATTTACTTGTATACATCTGAGCTGTGAGTTGTGGGTTAAAGGCCTTGCTCAAGGGCCCAACATTGGCAGCATGGCGGTGCTGGGGCTTGATCTCACGACCTTCTGATCAGTAGACCGTTGTCTTATCCACAGCCAACTCGGTGGTCAAGCCTTGGGGGTCATTCACCCAAAAACCGTTGGAACTCCTGTTTTACACGGCGTTCGTTGCTGAAAACGTGGTCTCAACTGAATGACTCATACGAAGCCAAAAATGCTTTTTCTTTTATTTGACTTTCAGCCATTTTATTCCTAATCAACCACACAGCTCTGAATTTGAAGTCTCAAACCTGATTGGTCAGGTGTCCCTAGAGATCCTAGAGATCCCTGATTGGTCTAGGTGGCCGAGACGAGTGGCCTTGTCTTAAAGCACGCCGCTATCGTGCTTCTAATGTGGTAACAGAAGTCTGAGCAGAAATGTCCCTATTAGATCAATATTTGGTATTAGATGGTATTATACAGAGCTTTGAGATCGGTACTGTATCGAAAAAACAAGACAAAAACACTGCTAGTACACTTGAGGTTAGTGAAACAACAAAGTTAAAATGCCAAATAACTGATGTCGATTTAGTACCTCTTGATGGATATTTGAACTCGCCGGCTATTGTGTGCTGATCCTTCTGTCTAAGCCGAGACAAAGGACAAAGGGCTCGCAGAGTTCACAGCTAATTTTCAACTTTACTGAAGGGTTTCATGAGAAACAATCCCTGACAGTCCATCATGTCACCATTAGAGTGCAGTAGGGGTTCATTGCAAAAAGTGTCCAACCAAAAACACACACGCTATATGGCCAAAAAGTATGTGCACACCTGACCATCACACCTATTTGTGGTTTGTCCCCAAAAAGTTGAGAGCACACAGTTTCCCTTCACTGGAACTAAGAGGCCCAAACCTGTTCCAGCAATACAATAAGCCTGTACACAAAGCGAGCTCCATGAAGTGTGAAGGTTGGAGTGGAAGAACTCGAGTGTCCTGCACAGAGCCCTGACCTCAACCCCACTGAACATCTTTGGGATGAACTGGTACGCCGACTGAACCCCAGACCTCCTCACCATCAGTGGGATGAACACAAGTCCGCACAGCCACGCCCCAAAATCTAGTGTAAAGCCTTCCCAGAAGAGTGGAGGTTATTATAAGAGTAAAGCAGGACTGAATAGAGTGTGATGGACAGGTATGCAGTAGACAAACGTTTGGCCATATAGTGTATCTACCCAAGAACACCCAATACAAACATACTCTTTGTTAGGTCATCTATAGGAAGGGAAATACTATCCAACTGAAAAAAGGTTTCTTTATTTGAAATTGATTCGGATTCCATAACCGCAGTGCTGTCGCGGCACGAGTAGCGAGCGGTTGCACGTCAGGAGTGCGAATGCGTTAAGAAAAAGAAAAGAGAAAGAAAACGGAACAAAAGAAAGTAATTCAAGCTGCTGGCGAAGAGCATGGCGTCCGGCCGGCTCAACAATACAGCGGCAGGGAGGCAGCATGGCGGTCCTGCTCCCTGCACCCTGCCGCTGAGCTTGATCTTATCTGGGCCCCTGCACCCGCCCAACATGTCACACAAAGGGGAAATTTAGCTCGGGACCGTGCCCTTCCTACTATTTTACACCAGCCACCCAGGCGCTGCAGTGTTCCAGTACTGACACCAGCATTCTCAAGCCACTTGGTAGACAGTAAGGTGGAAGTAAAAGAAGCGTTCAGATCGATTTCCTTGTAGCATCGTGTTCTGTAAATTCTCTCGACTAAAGCACACAACACGATACCGATGAACAGAAACAAAGTATCGCCTTGCGCCTTCAAATACCTCTTCGGTTTATAACTTTGTGAAGCCTGGGCTCAAAGACATCCTGGAGAATCTACTGTGGTAATACTCTGCTTGCTCCGCATTACAGTCATTTCGGGTATTGGATTTAAATCAGGTGACTGACTGGACCTTTTTTTTTTTTTTTTTTTTTTTGGCTGCAAGGCCACTGCGTTTCAGGTCACCGGCACCGTCTAATAAATTTTGAGCCGTCTGGCTGAATCGAAACAGATAAGGTCGTCCTGAATGCCTGTGGTGTGTAAATTGCAACACAACTCTGTGTGAAGTGGTCTGCTTTAAAAACGTACAAGAGTCATATATATATATATATATATTTATTTTTTTTTTTACACATATCCTATTGTAAAATATAACCATGGGAGATATGTAAGACATGATCAAATATAAAGATTTAGCAGAAGAGAATTAAATGGCTGAGAAAACCCGTTGGGAAAAGGGATTTCTGCTCTGGAGTGCTTGCTCCTTCAGTCATTATACAGATATACTAGGCTACAAGCCAGCATAAACCCTGGGGGCGGAGCTTCATGAACATAGGTGGGATTGGGGGATGTGTTTTTCAAGAAATAAAAACAACAACAACAACAGTCCACTTCTAAATCACCAGCAGTTTTCATTTCTCTGGTATGCGAGCGGTCTCGCCTGCTCCCGCGACATTATACTTGTGTTCCAGCGTGCACTGCTTTGCACTGTGTGGTGTACCTCAAGCGCATTTGTCCTTAACTTCTAGGCCACAACTCTGTCTACGTCCACTGAAAATAATGTCCTCATCTACAGTTACGCTGTTATTAAAGGATTTTCTAAAAAAAAAAAACCCAGCGCTGACCTCATGCGCTGTCTCAGAGCCTACAGTACAGGTAATCTCCTCTCAGTGTAGTCATTTTCCTTCTTAATAATTCATCATCATCTCGTCAAGACTCGCTTTATTTCCACCAACACTTTCGGGACTGTAAGAAGTTATACGCCGAGAACGGATTGAAAAGTGGTATAGCGGAGCCTTTAAAAATCCCAGACATGCGTGTGCCAATACTAGCCACTACTACAAACGTTACTATTACAGGTGCATCAGGTACGATTTGTGGACAAATACGTCTCGGACATTCAAATGGAAGGAGTTGAATAAGATTTGAATTATTGCAAAAAATATTTTTACTTATTGATCCCAGCCCCTATTTCAACCAGCGTACACAAAGCTCCGCCCCCAAAAACTTACAGTAGTTCAGTTACAGTACAGCGACCGTCAGCAAGGACTGTCGTGACGTCATTTTCAATCGGACATTCAAACGCTTGATAGCAGACTTATATAAACTCTATAAACATGCAAGCTGAAGGGGTGTTAGGGGTGTGTCTGTAAATGACTGACAAGAGCCCAATCCAAATACAAGAAAAACACACACACTATGGGCCAGAAGGCAGGTTTCCAAACTGGGTTGTTTTTTTTGTTTTTTTCCCCCCTATGCTACATAATACACTTGTTCTGAGACAATTTTTTTTTTTTAATCATTTCTACATAATCTTCCACATTATTTGTGCTAGTAAAAATTGAAAAAATATTGACGACTGCACCTTTAAATAACACCACAACTGACTATTTTACACTTGGGTATAAAACCAACTGTACAAATACTTGCCCCAAGCATAACACGATGGCATATAAAACCCGCAATCATCTCTAAACAGATCATGTGAATATGCACCAAAAACACATTTTAAATGTCAGTCCGTCTCTTAACCACAGCTCTCAGTGGGCACATTCAAACCCATCATGTTTTCAAACTTATTGTAAATAAAAGTGCAAGGATATTATAAAACCCACTTTCTTGGGGGGAAAAATAAATAAATAAATAAATCTCACATCTATAATAGTGACTGAAATGCTGAACAACAATATGAGGAAACCTGAAAGGCTGAACGATTCAAACAGACTCCTGGACAACGAAAGTCCTATCTGAATGGGATTATAATGTGTTAATATACCACAAAATGTTTTGATAAAAAAAATAAATAAGTGAAACTCCGGCCCTAGTTATTAGCATTAAATAATCCTTAGCTAGATAGTGTCTAGTAACTGTTGTAACACTCAAGGTGTTATAATACCTTAGTATCATATCTGGAACGAGTTGCCAAATCCTTTCCTGAAGAACATGCAATCACACAGAAAGTGTGTTTGACCGTAACTTTAACTACCAAGGCCCAAACCTGACATTCCTTAGCCAATTTAAGTCGAACTGGCAGATGGGAATAAAGGTATAAGCAAAGTATGAGCGTCTGACACTTGTAGGACACATCTGTAAGACTTTCCAGCATCTGTAGGAGCCCAAAAGGTTAGACCCAAAGAAAGACCGAATTGTCTGATCGATCTTTTCTAAAGCGTCCGGCAACACCTTAAAAATAAATAAATTTTAAGTAAAGACAGAAGGGGGGGTTGGGGTGTTCGTAATTAATAAGAGTTTACTAGGGATGTGCGATATGGACGTAAAACTAGATCACGATATTTTCTGGTATTTGTTGTGATAACGATATCAGTGATGATATAAATATAGTACCGTACACCACTGTTTTTGCCTACATGTGTTAGCTGTGATCTTGAGAGCCTCAGAAACACAAACACTGATCTAAAAGTAAAAGTGATTTTCTGTAACCAAGCCAGTTCAAGATTGTAGAGGTAACTCCTCGTTTAGCGATAAACTCCTCCTCGGCTTCACGTCCGCCTCCCACCGTACTTGCTTTTGCTCTGCACGCGAGCTGCAAACGGGTCGCACACCGTCGCACACAGAAATACGTCATCAACTAGGCTTTATCACCATTATCAATGGAAGACATCCCTAGTATTTACCGATGGAATATTCAAGAAATGTGTGTGTATATATATTATATATATTCCTAATGATGAATGATATCAGAAGTCAGTGCTGGTGTGTCAGACCACCTACTGTAACGTCTCTCTGGCAATATAAACAACTCCCAAACAGTGCTAGTGCTGGGAAAAACATGAGAAAACACGAGTGTTCCTCAGGTGCTAAGGGTTAATCAATATTATTGTGAAATGTTATGGGTAATAACATTGGTCTTACCTTAAAACCTGGGGCACCAGGGCCCAAGGCAGCCGGTTCCTGTGGAAGAGCTTGCTCTCACGCTCTCGCTCTCTCACGATGCAGACCCTGCAAAATCACCAAGACAAAACAATGCATTAATTAGGAACCACACGCTCTAAAGCCTTAGAAAACACCCACCCTCACTTTCGGATCTCTTTCGTAACCTGTGGAGAGGTTTACAGATTTGTGTGTTTAGCAGAGTGAATTAAAGGTGACGCTGCACTGACTGGTGATTAACTGGACAGACGTTTGTTTGTGTGACGGTGAAGTGTACTAAGAAACGTTGGGAGAGGGTCCTCAAGCGGCACGGGAACTAAACGCGTCGGCCCTAACGTCACAAGTTCGGATCATGACGACGCAGCCATCCGCGGTGCTCGCCGAGTGGGAAGGAACGGCCTTATCCGCTCTCCTCTGTCAATCGCAGAGATACCACCTGGGTGTTTATAAGATTCCGTATGTGGAAGAGGGCAGACAGCGCTTTCTGATGGATTTGGCTGTCTTCACACATCTCGGAGGAAGCACGTGATAGCCTTCACCCTCCCTCATGACTAGCTATTATATGATAGCGGAGACCTGGCGGGTGGGGGGGAACTGGCAGGTGACCAGATTTGGGGTTGGAAACCTGAGGAAACGCTGGGAATACTGAAAGACTACACATGTGTCTGTGTGGATTTTTTAAATGAAGGTCTCCATATTATGCATATATTAAACTACTTGCTGTGAAGCGGTTATTTTGCATGCATGCATGCACGGAAAACAGACATCCAGACCATTCTGATGACAAACAAAATAAAAGTAATGAAAAGCCACTATGCTTTCTAGTACATCCTTAGAGAGAGAGAGAGAGAGAGAGAGAGAGAGAGAGAGAGAGAGAGAGAGATTTAATATAGTCCTAGTGCTAGCACCTAGGTTCACACCATTATTTATTAACCGTCCGGGTTTTGCCAGGCACTGACCCAAACCTAAATTCGTCCCCGTTCATTTGCGTCAAAGGCATGAGGTCTAAAGTAAACACCACGCTAAAGCTCCTCATCACAAAGAGAACACAGAGCATTCAACTCTAACCACTAGGACAATGGTTCTCAACCGGGAGGGCGGAGAGATCGGAAGGGGGGCGCAAATTCTTTTCAAGAATAAAAACAGACAGGGCATCATTTGAGTACTCGGTGTGTTTTATTGCTTTTCAAAGAGAATGTGCTTAAATGAAAAACCCCACGTTCCCTCACCCTCTGTATTTTCTTTTTGTTGGGGAGAGGCGGAGCTTAGCCTGCCTTTTATCTAGCTGTCAGTGCTGACTAGAGTTGCCAACTTAGCAACTTTTCAGACCCCTTTAGCGACGTATTTATTTATTTATTTATTTATTTTAAACACGCCTAGCGACAAATCTAGCGACTTTTTGGACAAACCTTAGCGACTTTCCGAATGTCGGCAGTTCTGTTCTGCAAGTGTGAGGTCTTGCTTTCCCGCTGCACTCTCACCTCTCTCTGCGTCTGTTCTGTTAAGTGAGGGGCGGAGAGCCGGAGATTTAACAACGTCATGGATAACGAGACGCGCCCTTCGTCCCAATTTACATCATTCATGTGCGGATGTTTATAGAACGCAAGACGAATGTAATGCAATATGTTCTCCATGTAAAATAGTCCACGTTATTACAGCCTAGTTCTCTTGTTCAAAGTAGTTATAGTGTTCAGATATATTTTATATCATTCATGTTCCACACCTGTCCATTATATAGCTTTATAAAAATTCATAAAAGTTATGAAAAGTAATTAAAAAAAGTACAAAATCTATCGATCAAAAACAGATTAAAGATTAGGTGTATATATATATATATATATAAGAATAGATAATCATTATACCTAGTGCCCTCCAATATGGGTGGGGGGCATGCCACATGATAGGGGAGGCTTGGGGGAGCTTTAGTTACAAAAGCTTGAGAACCTCTGCACTAGGGTATTAGATTAAATAAGACTCCGTGGCTGCCATATTGGAAGTCTGTGTGTGACTAGGCCTAATCCTGAGAGGAACTGTTGTACGTTTCGGCAATAATAGGACTTTACTGTGAGAAACTACATAATACTTGAGCAAAAATGGGTTCATTTTCAGGCTTGGCACACGTCTCGGTGAAATTTTGGTCACGCTAGGAAGTTAACACACCAGTGCAATAGCTCTTGCACCAGGCAGTTTCAAAACATCTATACTACACCCCTCCGTGCATTTAAACACCAGCAGGTTCGGCAGTATGACAGCCTCGTTTTCAGTTTCCAGAGAAAAAAAAAAAAAGCCTTACTATTACACCTTAATCAGTTGAGGAAACTACATTTAGCAGAATGAATGTACTAGGCTGAGTACAGAGGTTTGTTTGATAGCCAGGCTACACACGCGTTCTGCAGATCTAAGCAGAAAGCAGTAGTCTCCGTGTTCCAGTAAAAAGGACGCCCCGCAATACAATACAACTGTTAATAATAAGCGATGACCTAATGACGGGCGGTAATAATTCATGGAAGCTTTTGGAGGGGCGAGGGTTTTGTTGTAGTGCTGGCTCGGAGCGCAACAAGCTTTCTTTATCACTTCCTCCGCTAATCAGAGCGCATTAGAACGAGGACTTTTGTTTACGGCGACAATGCCGCGGAGCCGTGTGTCACACAGGGCCTCGGTGCTGAACATGACCTGCTGTTCCGGTCTGTTCTTCGCCATTATCACGCATTTCTGATAAGAAGTGGCGCTCTGCTTTACGCTTTACCTTTCGGCGTAATCGTTTTACTAGGAACATTAACACTTCAGCCTGGCAGAACACAAGACCTAGCTCGTTCTTCAAATTCTGTTCAGGGTTCTATTACGCTGGACAGGTAGAGGAAGTGTAAGATAATTAGGCTCCACGTTTTAAATCGGACAAAAACAGACGTACGGATTTCACTTGCAACATACAGGCTTCTGCTGAGAGAACAATCTGAACCAAGTCGGGGAAAATAGGTTTGCCATTTGAGCACCTAGAAAACATGAGGGCACGCCACGCTCTCTCGCTGTGTCTGTCTGTCTGTCACTCTCTCACAGACAGAAATTTGAATGATGGCGGCAACAAGAGAGGAGTAAAAAAAAATAAAAATTATCAAAACCTAATAGCACATCAAAGCACAAAAATAAAAAAATAAAACAAAAACAAAACAATAAAAACCCCCGAGACTTCCTGCTTGGTGAGTGAAATATATTAAAACAGTGTACAGCCTCTTATACCGCAGCACAGTGGTGGCACTCCTCTTGCGCGCAGTGCCATATTACACCACCCCCAGGAGTGTGTCTCGTATTTTATTTGACGCAGAAGTGAAACGAGTACGAGTCTCACCGTTTAATAAAGCCGGTTACGGTTCACCCGTTTAATTCCGGCTCGCTGGCATAAACGATGATTGAACATCTGTGTGATTTAGTACAGAAAACATATTTAAATGCACACATTTCAAGAATCCTGTGCTTTTATTTCAAATAAATTCCTTATTTGTAATGGAAACTGTTCTTAACATTACATACTATTGGAATCGTTTGATCAGACCAGGAAAAGGATGTCAGTGGAGCAGAAAGACGTCGAAATTTATTCGACAATAAACTAAAGCGCCAATTAATATTTGTTACAGCCTTTCTCGTTTATAAGCCACATTTAAGCTGATTATTTGGAATTATCTATTAAAAGATTCGGGGGTTTTTTGGGTTTTTTTGCAGCCCCTAATATATATACCAGATACCCTGTTAAAAAATAAAAAAAAATAAAAAAAATAAAAAGCAGAAGAAATACATTTTTCCGTGTTAAGAATTCACTGAACTTAGCACTACTATTATTTACATTTGTATTTAAAAAATATTTCATAAATAAATCAATGTTTCTTTAATGCTGAATGATGTATTATTCCATGATTTCTACTGTTAAAATAAAAATAACTAACAGGGAATTTTATTCATTCAATTACATGCATTCCTGTAACGGAGAGAATTCAGTCTTTCGTAGGAGGGCGAGTCAAATAAAAACCTTCATTTTATTTTAATCACTGTTTATACATAATCTCCATTTCGTTCGGTTCTGAACGAGTGTTCGGATTCTTCTAGAAATAACATTCTTCTTACGGTTGCAGGTGCAGCCACTGACGCGCCACCTGTCGTACCTCTTCATCTGACCGGAGGATCCGTCCAACCAAGGCTTCCTTTAGTGGTCTGCTGTGTGTGTGTGTGTGATTGCTCAGGACTGCATACAGTTTGTTCCTCTAATTTTAAGGCTTTCATTTGCCTCCTAAAACAAGTGAAAATGCCTACAAGGCTGTGCACTCGTGCCAAGCTCGGCATCACACCAGAAAACCCTGAGCTCGTAAGATATTACAAAACTGACCGACACAAATGAAAAGCCGTGACTTTGACGAAGTCAAAATCTTCTAAACGTAATAAAGATGATACTTTTTTCCCCCCTGTGATGTGCTGGAAACGGATGCGGATTTATTACATTTCTTTCTCTCTCCCGTTTCTGCCGCATGGCACGATAAACAGGACGCATCGGATTGCACCCGCTAACGGGTTAAAAAGAAAATCAAAGAGTCAGCTTCTCGCTCCGCCCATGACTCGCAGTACTTTGACACTTTTTGCACACGCTTCTGACCGCGAACTTCAGAATCAGTTTACATAAAAACAAAAACATGAGCTCAGAGCCTCAAGGAGCTTTATATATGCTGCATTCTGTAATGAGTGAGGTGGATTTTCCTTCACAGTACCGCACATTGTATAGTTCATAGATCTAACAAGTGAGTGCGTCGGTATGATGACTGATCTAAAGCTAATACTTGTATATTACAGTATAACTCCTCATTTAATGGTAAGAAGTGGCACTTGGGTTACTCCGAGCGACCATGTTGACTGGACATTGATCTCTCGTTAAACTCTGAGGAACTGAGACCACTCAGAGTTCCTAAGAGGGGGCGTTTCATTGGTATCAACCACTAAGAGATAGTTTTAAACCCAACATATTTCAGGATTTTCTCAGCTCAATATACTGAGAACAAAAGACCGGTTACAAAGGTGTTGTTCTTCACGGCTATAAAAGAGCTGATTTAGAGGGGCTGTAAACACAGAGGTGCCAGCACTGCTAACAAGTAAATCCTAAGAGGCAGAAAGAGAGAGAGAGAGAAAAAAAAAAATAGAAATACAGAACTGCTTCACGTCAATAACAAACTGCCTACAAACAATATGCTTTCTTTTCTTAATCGATTTTTTAGTCGAGTTGTGTGTAAAATGTTTGAGTAAGCCGAACCAAACTAAAACTTTTCAGCTGGATTTACAAACGTTTCAGAAACGCTGATTTTGCATATAGTCACGCCCACAAAACTCCAAAAAAAAAAAAAAAGAAGAAGAAAAAAAAAAAAGATAAAGAGCAGCAGGGAGCATGGAACGAATGAACCGTCAGGGTAAAGCTTGAAACGCAGAGGTGGAAGTTATTTTGACTCACTTCTATGCGAATAAAATGATCTATTACATTGATTTATTAACAATGAAAAGTCAATCAGCTATATCTTCCACCAGCTGAGGCTGACTGTTCACGGGGGTTGTGTTGGCTTGGTTAAATTTTTTCTTTAATTCATGTCAATAATACAGAATCACACGTTTCCACCATTTTACCTCAATCGAGTGTTAGTCCTAATAAACAATACTCTGACATTTGCTTATTATTTTCCTTAAAGAAAAGAAAAGAAAAGTAAAGAAATCACCGGTTCAAAGTTGATCTTTGGGATTGAATCTGAAGTTTATACATCTCACTTCGGTCTCACGTTTCACATTCGCTGCTATTTTTAATCCATAGCACTTCGCTGCACTATCCCGGCTTTATCTTGGACTTGTTAGAGGTAAACCGCATACGGGTTATTATTTATCCCCCCACCCCCAACTTTGGTTGCTCGAGGCAAACACTCCCGACGTGGCTAGAGAGACTTACACCATGTCAGGACATTTCACATCCTGGTCAGGAATCAACACTGGCAGACTTTCTGTCATACGCTAAAGTCTTAGACTCAGCCTGTGAGAAGTAACCAGGGCACCACCTCAAAGCATGCTTCTCTTGGAAAGCGTTAAGATTCCTTCAAGTTGCTCGCGTTACCCAATCTCTGAAAGAAGAGTGCAGAAAGCTCGGTGTAAATTACAGAACAAACATGGGGCGCATTTGGCAATTTGGCAATTGGAGGACAGGATTAGTACCTAGTTCCTGAAAGTCTTGTGATCTTACAGAGAAAGTGCTGAATGCGATCTGAATGTGTTGTAATGATTCTTTTCAACCAGGAACATTTAAAAACACTCCTTTCCAGCTGAAACAATTTACCAAGACAAATGCCAAATGCATCCCAAAGCCACCGTCAACCCTGTTCAGACAGGATTACATTTACACGGGGTCAGCCACGATACGCCGCCACCGGAGCACATAAGGTAGCTTGGCAGTGTTGAGGCTTGAACCCCCCCAACCTTCTGATCAGCGACCCAGAGCCGTAACCGTTGAGCCACGTGACGCAAATAATCTGAGTTCGTAGAAAATACAACCGAACAGAAACTCGCTGGTCAGTTTATTGCTGTCCGGATGCGAGTTGCGAAACGTTTACTACAGACGTCCCGTGATAAACTAATCCAATCCGTCAGTGTAATCGACCGTATTTTAATCTGATGTGCTTCTAGTATTGTTAAAATCACAACAGCATCACAATTCTTACACAAACAGTCGAACGAGTGAAAGGAATTTACGTAGACAGGGTTTTAAGCTTGTTGACCGATCAGAGATTCAATCAACCTTCTTCCCCGAACGCTACGATCGAGGTGCGAGAAAACTCCACGTGCTCACGTACATTCTCACATAAACAGTGAGTTTTGCTGGACTGACCTGCTTGTGCTGAAGAAGCACGCTTACTCATTTACACAATTATTCTTCATATCGCTGAGCCTAGGGCTCGACGTCTCTCATCAGGTATATCGTCTCCGATTCCTATAAACGTAGGCCTACTTTTTTGCAAATACCTTCTACATTGGTTTTTTTTTTTTTTTTTTTTTTAAAACAGCATTAAAGTGCACCTATTATGGTTTTTCAGATACTACCTCTCATGTAGTGTGTTATAGAGCTGTTTGTGAATGTAAAAAGTCTGCAAAGTTTCAAAAATCAAAGCGCAGGACAAACAGAGTTATCGACTCCCAAAAGAAAGAACCGATTCTGAACAGCTGAATCGAGTCATTAGTGATTCCAGACTTTACTTCCTGTACTAATCTATGTAGGTTTGTAACAAAAAGCCCCGCCTCTGGTCTTCATCAGCTGCTCGCCGACAGCAGTAGACCAATAACAACAGACTAGAACAACTGACCAATCAGAGCAGAGTATGCTCTCTGAAAGGAGGAGTTTAGAACGAATCCTTTAGAACGGATCATCGAACGAG